>PVKA01037562.1:0-20917 GCA_004027165.1 Ctenomys sociabilis | reverse complement strand
ATTTTATTGAAGTACAAATATCAATCAGACAGTTTTAAGACACCTTAACAAGACAGATTCGATAAATTAATACATTGCAAACTTTTCATACTGTTTTGGTATCGTACAAGGTGCATACATGATATTATACTTACAGACATTATTATAGCAGATGTCTCTTATCAGTAAATTAAGAGTGTAGCTGTTTACTTATCTTATTTTTTATACTTGAGTTATATCAAAAATTCAATACTTATTTTCCTAGTGGATGACCATAGTACTAGAAGCCGACATAATATCCTGTCCAACCACCATTAGTGCAGATCTTGCCTCTCATAGGATTATGTAGAAGCACAGCGTTATCTATCCCAACTGTACTGTCTATACACACACATCATGATTTTTTCTTTCTATACCTCTTCCTTTGTCTACACCTGTCAAAGATGGGCACTCCATTGTCATTCAACTAACTTAGGTGCTTGAACTGGACAACACAATCCAACACAGTCCAGAATTCCACCACCTTTAATATTTCCTAGGATGAAAGTCTACTAAGGACATCTTTCTTCAACTTCATTGAAAGATCATGTATTTTTACTTCATTTCAAAGTATTTTCCAGAGCCAGCCAGATAGCCCAGCTGATTAAAGCACCTGCCTAGGCAGGCTGAGCGACGGGTTCCATCCCCAATGTGCAATGCTGTGCCTCGCCCCCCACCCTAGGGGTGCTGGACAGTGACTGAGACTGGGCATGGTGGCACTCACCTGTTATCGCAGCACTTGGGGAGCTGAAAACAGGAGGATCACTATGAATCTGATCTGTGTAGTGAGAGCCTGGAAGGAATAAATAAATAGATAAATAAATAAAATGAAATAAAGTATTGTTCCAGGTAGACCTACTATATGCATTACAGCAGTACTAGCTTAGCTCTGATATAGCTCTGAAATCTCTACTAAATTCTCCAAGTATGCATGATGTCCTCCGGCTCTGACATCAGAATATGAATTTCTGCCTACCTGGTATGCGCGTTGGGGGATGTGAGTTTTGTACCTTCTCAATAGTTTTTCTCTGCCTGGTATTATGACAGTCAGGCTATAGAAGCACAATACAACAGAATATTAACGAATAAAAGACTTAAGCGGACCCCTGGTATTCTCTCTCTTTCTCTCTCTCTCTCTCTGTCTCTTTCTCTCTATTTTTTTCTCTCCTTCCCTATCTCTGTCTCTGAGTCTGTCTTTGTCTCTCTCTTGTCTGTCTCTGCTCTTTAGGTGTCTATCTCTGTGTTTCTCTCTCTTCTTCTTTGACTCTCTATATTTGTTTCTCTGTCTGCTCTCTCCTCCTCTCTATCTGTGTCTCTCTATCTCTGAATCTTTCTCTGTCTGTCTCTGTGTCTCTGTTTCTTTCTGTCTGTCTTTGTTTCTTTCTTCTCTGTCTATATCTGTCTCTGTCTATTTGCTCTTTCTCTCTCTCTATCTCTGTCTCTGTGTCTTTGAATCTGTCTCTGTTCTCTGTCTCTCTGTTTCTCTCTCTTTTCTCTGCTTTGTGCTTTCTCTCTCTCTCTCTCTGTCTCTGAATCTGTCTTTGTTCTCTGTCTCTCTTTTCTCTGTCTTTCTATATCTGTCTCTTTCCATTTGTGTTCTCTATCTCTGTCTCTGAATCTACCTCTGTTCTCTCTGTCTCTCTGCTTCTCTCTCTTCTCTGTCTTTCTAATCTGTCTCTGTCCGTTTGTCTCTCCTCTCTGCTTCCATCCCCACCCCACCCCATATTTTCTTCTATAACTTCCTTGCCCCCAAAATCCCATTTGGCACATCCTCCTCAAAGTTAGATTCCTGCCTTCTGAACTCAGTAAGACATTTGTTCTGTGCTGCAGGCTGGAAACTGCCTCCAGGCAGAAATTCAGTATGACCTGAAGTTGCTAATTATTCATTTTTTTTGTTTCGAAATCATAATCTTTTACTGCCTGTTTTCAGAAAGTCTGAATACCATTGTGTAGTATAGTTTGTCCTATTTTGTAACTGTTTATGCTGCAGCATAAGTCTGTCCTACCATGTAGCACATATGTGTCTTACCTAGGATATTTCCTAATTATTGTTCAATAAACACAATAATTTTCATATATTTGAATGAATATTTTCCTTTGGAATGGAGATGACCAAGAACAACAGACTGAGTTATGACTGAGTGCGGTGAGTTAACATAGTCTTTAACTGTGGAACAATGGATAGATAGCAATAATTTCTTTTTTGTTTTTGTATTTTAGAGAAGGGTCTATAAGGTGTTCAAGGTCTCACTACTAGATCAGACTCATAGTTATCCACCTGTTTTCAAACCTCCCTAGAGCTTCAGTTACAGGGACATGCCACCATGTCCAGGGTCAATTGCCATTTTAGTGTGGCCCAGGGGTAGGGCTGGCACAGAATGCAGCCCCTGGCCCCTGTGAACAGTAATACTTAGGTTCATGAATGCTGCTGCTCATGTACAATTAAGCCTTGAAAATAGAAACCTTTGGCAAAATTTTGCTTCTGGTTGAGAACTCTGCATTGAGTGATAAGCACAAATAGAGCAGGTCATCTTCCCTGAGCTTAGGAACCTAGGAACCATTGTATTTCAGGAGACCTTCAAATTGAAAGCACAATGTGTCTGAAGCTTTAGTAGCAGGGGAAAAGAAGAGAAATGTACAGTGGCATTTACCATGTCAGTAAGTGCACCTGAGGCTCCAAGAGATGGGCTGATCTGTCCTGCAAAAGAGAATGCATGTGTGAAATAACTGTCATTTGAGTCTCAGCCACCATTTTACTGAATGTGGAATGTGAACTGCTATTTTCCAGAATCCATCTGAATTAGTATCCACCATACCTCCCGACATCAGTCAGGTCTATATGGATGTTACTAACCTCTGCAGCCCCACAGAAATAGAATATTGATTTTGCTTTAATATTTGACAAGTGTAGGAGATTATAGTGTTGTCTATTTGTATTATGGGGGTGCCACACTCTGTCCATTTGGTCTATCTTCCCATAATCAGTGTCATTTCATATATCAGAATACCAATATGGGAATTTAGCCACTTGTTGAATATGTAATTTCCAATGTTATGCTGAAATTTGGAAAATAAATATGGAATAGTTTTGTGGGCCCATTGGCTTTCTCTGAGAGACTCAAAATGGCATTTGAGTCTCAAAATCAAAATAAATGTTTTAATAAAAATTGTGATGTTGATGACACTTTGTATCTTCTTGTTAAGTGGTCTGCATTTTCCCACCAACCTTTATGGATTAGGTAGAAGAGAAGGAAAGAAGCTACTCACAAGTGTGACCTGATGACCTCCATTAGCTTTTCCTCTGACTAGTTCTGAGTCAAAGTGAAATTTGTCACAGGATTCAGTTGAGAGCCAGTCCCCAGTAGTTTTCCCTGAATTCTGGTGATTTGTTCTTCCTAAATACAGTCATTATGATAAATAGCTGTACCCTATTAGAGAACAAGAACTACAATATAAAATTTAAGCATTACGTGAAGCTCAACTCTGGCTTTTTCTAGAAGCATAAAATATCTCTAAGCTACCGTTTCTCTGACATATTCATACCTACATTGGCATGTCTACATTTCTCATTTAAGCCAACCTTCTTTTTCCATGTGGTAGGCATTGGTGAGATGCAATTATGTGATTCTGACCTTCTTAACATATCAGTGCTTCTCCTAGTCCTTCAAACTGTGTAATACAAGCTTCCTACTTGACAAAGGAATTGAGAAGCATGAATCTTTAGGGAAAGTAAATTACATGAAGAACGCAGGCTTACTTAGTCAGGTTTGTTGTGCCTTGCCCTCAGACCAAAAAGTGTGTGTAAGACCTGAGAGCTTTTCCTGCATCTGCAACTTCTCAGCTGACTTCAGCTCAGAAGAATGCAGAAGTTACAGTGACATCTTTAAAGGTGACACACTTGTGAGTAGCTTCTTTCCTTCTCTTCTACCTAATCCATAAAGGTTGGTGGGAAAATGCAGACCACTTATCAAGAAGATACAAAGTGTCATCTATATCACAATTTTTATTAAAACATTTATTTTGATTTTGAGTAAACTATTTGTCTCTTAGAGCAAGGAATTATTTTTCATCCTAGCATCCTTATACCTATATAATATTGTCATACTAATCCAGTTTTGTTGAATGCAGAACATGATTGTGTGAGTACAAATGTAAAGTATTATTGTCATAAACAAGCCTGAACTTAATTTTAGAATCATGTTGATTTACCTGGACTGGTAGTGAGTAGGGGCCACTTGGCTGCAAAGGTTTTTCAAGGGAGTTAACCAAATCAGAGATCCTAGGAAAGAAAGTCTTGGTGCACAGAAACCAATTATGTGAAGAAAGAGTTGCCAGAGCTATTAAAACAAGTATCTGGACACCCCCAGGTTTTAGAGAACAAGAACCCAGAGTCAACACTAATAATTTTAATGATTCCATGTTTGAAGTCTGAAGTTCTGTGAATGATTCACCTCAAGCATGTTTGAATGTATTAACTCCTTTGCTTCTGGCAATTTATTTTTGAAATGTCTTCCTTAAGATCCAGTTGGAAAGGTGGTAAGTAAGCATACAGTGCAGTCAGAGTGGAACAATCAAAGGGAAGTGCAAGCGATGTCTTTGTTGGCTGTGTCTGTTCTCCCTCATTCTAGGACTTTTCTGTGTGGGTGGGTCTGTCCCTACTATGGGAAGGAACTCCAAAGTCACACTAGTGGAAAAAGAAAAGGAAGAGGAGGAGGAGAAGGAAGAGGAGGAGGAGGGGTAAGAGGAGGAGGAAGAAGAAGGGAGGAAGGAAGGAAGGGAGGGAGGGAGGGAGGGAGGGAGGAAGGAAGGAAGGAAGGAAGGAAGGAAGGAAGGAAGGAAGGAAGGAAGGAAGGAAGGAAGGAAGGAAGATACAGAGCCGATGGCATAGCCAGGTCTGGTGTGCCTTGATGCCTACTCAGTGTCTACCAGTTGTGAAAAGATTATTATGTTCCATTTCTTCATCTGTTTTGGTCATAGGCAGGTAAGCCAGTAGTAGGAAAGCGATCTAAGTTCTGCCCCATTTTATTTCATTTGAATCTCTCCTTTCATTCTGTCTCAGAGGTTTAGTACTTCAACTTTCACGACAGTAGGAAATGTGTGTGACTTAGTCACCATTTATGTCTATGATCTTGTTTATAGAAATCAAACTTTATTTGTTCAGTTTAAAATTTTATATGAAATATATGTGCATGTATTTTGTAAAGGCAAACAGTGCAGTGTATAAAATGCCAGATATTTTTTTTTTGCTTCAATTCTCTTCTCATTCCTAGGCCCTCCAAACCTACCTCCAACTCCTGTTTTTATATGTTCAGATCAATGTCTTTATATTTATTAATTTATTGGCTTCACATGATATCTTTGACTCAACACTGCAAAAGATGAAAAGTTTATCTCATGTATCCTGACTCCCAACACTTTCTTCTGCATTTCTTGTAATTTTTAGAACTCCATTGCTGTTTTTGAATAGTCAGTTCCTGGAAAATGAAGGAGGCTCCCTCCAAAAAAGAATGGTACCTTGGTTTCTAAGCTCTGCAAGCCAGCCTTCTATTCAAAATGAAAGCTCCCTGCGGCTGACTGCTGAGCTTTTTGAGTTTTTTTTTTTTTTTTTTTTGCAGGTCTCAAAGCCATAGCTAAAGGAGGTATGTGGTGCTAGAAGTGAAAATCATCAAGTCTCACTCTCTACACCCTCGAGGATGCCTGTAGCTCCTTAGTGAGCTGCTGACTTGAGCCGAGAAAGACTAAGAAAATGGAGTTACTGAAGCTTATGCATGGTAACTCTGGATCAGTCACTGTTTTGATTATGTCCAAGTTGGAGGCTTTCTCTTTGGCTGTTGTTAGATGTATCAAAACAAAACATCTCCAGGAAAAAAAATTTCAAAGGGCCTAAAATTATTATGTTATTTCAGTTTTTTCCTAAGCCAGCAAAAGACTGTCCTTCTGACTAACGTCTGATAATGCAGCCTCCCAGGCCGCCCTTTAACGTGCTGACTTAGGGCTCCTGCCCATTTTCCTCTCCTCTTTTCATCTTTGTCTCTCTGATGCAATCAGCATGCTGGCCTCAGGCTCACCTCAGTTTTGTTTTATTTTTTAAGGGGGAAAACCCTCTTGGTTTTGCAACAGATTCTCTGAATCTAAGAGTTTGAAAACTTTGATTTAAATCTTGCTTTTGAATGGGTCACAGGAAAGGAAATTCTAATCATTTATCTACCTGGAGTACTGTTTGAGTTTCAGCTGTGGTGTTCTAGAAGTATTTAACTCAAGATTGAAAAACATTGTTTGCATCCTGGATGTGCCATTTAACTGCTGTGTGGGTAAATCCTTTCCACTCTATGAGCCAAGTTATCTCAACTAAAATTAAGGACGGTAACAAAGTATAATGCATGGCTGCTGTGTAGGTATGTAATAAGCATCAATACCTTCAACTCTCTCAAATTTAACATGACTTGCATCAAAGTTTTGATCTTGTTTTTCAATTCTACTGTACCCGCAGGTCCTCCAATCATGCTTGACACTCTGTTCTCTTACTCCAGGTCCAGTAAAGCAGAAAATCCACTTGGCTTCAACCTGGAAACACATTGTCAATCTGACTCCTTGCCTCATTTCCACCACTATTACCCTTGTTGATTGAGAGCAAGGTGCAGAGCCCAGATGTCTTGCTGATCTCTTAGTGCCTGTGCTTTCCTTGCTGAAACTTTTCAGATAACACCTGCATGTTACTAAAAATAAAATTCACATGAATGAGGTTATTTTCTGCATCTTTGAGTACATTTCCAGGACTCTCAAATTTGTCCTGTAAGCCAGGCCTGTTTTGGTATTTCCTCAATCAAGCTAAGTGTGTTCCTGCTGCTGATCTTCTGCTTTACTGACAGTAATGGCCACACACCACCTGACCGGCTCCATCCTCTTCTGCAGCCTTCTGCTCAAGCATTGCTTTGTAACACTTTTCCACTGTCCAATTTATCACCAACTCTCTTCTCCCTCTCCCACTGTGTTCCCTACACCTTGTGCTCAGTTGTTACTTTTTCCTGCATACACTGTCTCCATCTGAGTGCTAGGTACTTCCCCTTTGTGTTCATCTATCATCTCACTTCTTTTTTTTTTTTTTTTTTCACCAACTAGCATTCAAGATTCCTGAGAGGAGGAATTTACTTAGTTTCATGCTTTATCCTCTAGTACCTACAATCGTGTCTTGCACATAGTAGGCCCTCAATAAACGTTTGTTAGATGAATCATCTGACTACTCAGAGCTCTTCTCCACTTGAATGACATGGAAAATAATATATCCCAGATAAACTGTAAAGATTTAATAATTGTGAAAACACTTTATCAACTATATAGCCCTGAATAAAAGCTGTCACCCAAATTTTTGTAGGTCCTTAGCACCATATTCTAACACTACTGTGTACAGTAGCCTCTACATCCCACCAGTTGCCATAGCTTTTTGCAGCCCAGGATGCTCCTTGTATCCCTAACCCTGAATGGACTAGAGAGACTTTTCAAGTTTCTAGACAAAGGCCGTGGGTCAGCAGCCATCCAAGCACACAGCACGTTCTCATGAGCCCTCTGGCGTGTCGCCTGTGGTCACACATATGGGCGTGGCCTGTGTTCACAGTCATGTGTATTCTGGTACTGGTAAAGTACCAGTGTTGACTTGCTGGCATAGTACCTTCTGAACAGTAAAGGAAGCTGCAGAACTCAGATGGTTTTTACTAGGTAAAGGAGACACATAATCAAGAGGAAAGAGTTGGCACTTGGTTTACACTCTGTGTCTGGAAGCAGGGTAGTGATAGGTTCAGCATATCATAATTTCTACATAACTGCCAAGGAATGTTTTTTCTAGAAAGCTTTTGTTTCATGAGCCCTTTTGATACTACACTTGATCTTAGCCAAAATGCCGAGAAGCGATCATGAGGCCTTTTGAAGACATGACTAAGAGTCATGGTAAGGACAAGGAAAAGCATATAGTAAACTTTGGTCGGAGGGGGGGGGATCGAAGTCTACTGAATCTCCATTCTGTTGCCTTCTATGATCAATCTTCATTTTGTAACAACTGTAATAGAGTAGCACCGTGTGAGTCCAGACTGTAGGCCTGGGCCTAAAGTTTAATCTATTGAAGGTTTGGGAAGACCTGTGGTCCATCCCTGTAAGGGCATTGTCTTCTCCTGACAACTCCCACACTACACCACCATAGAGCGTGCTTGCTCATTTGAAATTGATGAGCTAGATACCCAGCCTTCCACCTCTTATAAGATAAATGAGTGATTCTAAAAGGATAGGAGACTTGAGGTTCACACAAATGATACATAGTTTTAAGCTAGTGGAAAATAATTTTGGAAAGTAGATTGCAGTTTCCATGTCATAAAAATATTTCTTTCTAGTATTTTATCCTGACAGCTCAAGCAAATATAATATGAGAATACTACCTGTGGGTTATTTTTTTCCCTTTTGGTTTCTAATGCTGAATTTATAATCTCCTCTAACATTGTGTGACCACACTGTTTAAAATTCCTTAAATCACTTTGACTTACTGCCATACTTCCTTCTGAACAGCAAAGGAAGCTGCAGACCTCAGATGGCTTTTACATTTTCAGCAGGGTAAGTACACTGAACGTATGGAATATCAGATGCTGCATCTCAAGGCTGCTCTTGACATTGCTTTTGTTAATGATTCTTCCATTTGGGAATTTTTCTTTTCAGTACCAAAAACATATCTAAGGGGTGAAGGAGAGTGGTGAAAATTGGCACTGCACAGACGCCAGCAAGTCTCCCAGTTGGTCATGATCACCACATCATTCCAAAAGGGATGACTGAGGGTGGGGGGAGAAATAAAAAAAAGTTTTGGCAGACCCAAGCTTAGAAGAAAAACAATACTTTCACCGAACTTAGCCTCTGCTCTCTGTCATAGAAAATTATAATAAGTACAAGAGAATTGCATTCAATTTTGGTCAAGTATTATTCTTGGAATATGCATTAGTCAGAATTGGCCTCATTAGAAGGGCACTTTTTGAACAGCATTGCAGTGGTTCATGAAACATGTGCTCTCCTGAGAGAGTGTGATGCAAAGTTTAATGCGTTTATTTCATGTCTGATACTGTTTGCATTTCAAGTCAGAACTCAAACCAAGGCATACATTGAAAACTGAAATGCCAAAAGGTGGAGCAAAACACATGCATATATATGCATACAATAATATGACCAGAATTGCCACTGCCCATTAATTACAAATATAGACCTAAAGATCCACAAATGGCCCAGGTCACTGGTCTTTCTGCTGCACTTTCTCAAAGTTAAATTTTCCATTGCATCTACACATGTACTAAAGTTCACATACTAGTTTACACTGAGGCACATGTTTTCATTTTGATCCCCTATTTATCATCTTTATTTTGAAAACAACAGTTGTGGTTTGGTTTACCACGGGGCTGACTTTTATACTTGGAAAGGCTTGGGATTTTTTTTTCTAGAAGCTCTAAAACCATTTTCAGCTACATTATCTGATTTGTGACCATCCTATTAGTATAAGACATGTTTAGCATGTTCCATATACCTTCCATTGATAAGGAAAATGAACATATAAAGAAGTAACTTGCTGAAGCGAACAGTAAAACTTTAGAAACATCTTAGCTAAAAACTGAGCTAAGCAGTCAACTCAGAAAAAGAGACACTGAGAAAAATCTTATCTACTTCTTACCAAAAGCAGAAAGACTTGGTAAACATATATCTGTCACAGATCTGGCCCAATGAAAATTAATTTAGAAATTTGGTAACTTAAAGCAGACAACCCAAATGATATCCAATAGAGATATTCAAACTATTTACCCAAAAGTGGTATTCTGGGGAAGACTCTGGAGCTCTCACATAAAAGTGAAGTCATTTTCAGGTGATTTGGGCTTCCCACATAAAATATTATTATTGTCCTTTATTTCTACAATATAGACAAACTATTTGTATCTTTGAGAAAGGTATTGGTTCTAACTCCAACATGAAGGCACCTTTTTGATAACTGTTTCCAGGAAAAAGAAATTGACCTTACTGAACACACTTGAGCTTTTATCCAAATTTAAGGCATATGTAAAATTCCTTGGAGTCTGTTGGATGTCTCTGAGGTAGCAAAGCTGGACACTTCACTAGTGCAATTTTCTAATCAGTCCTTTTCATAGGATTCTAATACCATGGTAAGCCAGAATGTGCTTAGATGTGTCCAAAATCTAAGAGCTTTTTAGACCTCACATGTTCAAGGTTTATTCTAATTTGGCAACTATGTTTTATGCAGGTTCCAGGTTGCTCAACCCCTCTCTTCCATCTGTTAACTTCAGATATTTAACTCTCAGACATCCCCTCCACTTAACCAGCCACCCTGTCTTGGGGCCATGCTATTTTACACTAGATAAGGCCTAGAAATGTGCTCACCTTCCTTGGTGGAAATCCCACTGGGGTGAGGAACTGCCTGAGAATTAGCAGTCTGATCTAAAGCTACCAGGCGGGAGTTAATAGCATCCAAATTAGGAGGTATCAGCGATAAAGTGATGAAAAAATGATCTCACTGTGCTTATCAAGCTGTCTCCTTACACAACTTTTTTGTTTAGCTTTTAAGTTCATTTCTTGTTTTTTGGGGGGAAAACACTGCAGTTATGCTGTACACACAGCCAAAAATCTGCACTTAATTGGGCACATAAAAAAACAGCAGACAGGAAGTCTATTTCCTCACAGAGAGATATTGTGGTTTGTGGACTCTGCTTTCATACTGCAGAGCCAGTGCATTGCTTTATTTTTTAATACACTCTTGGGATTAAGATGTCCCTGGCATCCACAGAGCTGTTTAAGTGCCCACCAGGGTCAGTATCAGCCCAGGTAGATACTTGATTGAAAAATATTAGTTTATTCTGGGTTTAGTTTTACATCAATCTTGAATGCTTGAATTTTTCTAGATGCTAGAGAAATACAGAATTTAAAATGCATGTATGCACAGAGAAAGTACACATACCTGGAGGGCCTGGCTGCTGTACCCTATGGCAGTGCAGAGAGAGCACTTCAGCAGGCTGCACCATGCGCACATACCCACTCTGGTCCTCCGGAGCCCAGGTTTCCTGAGAGCTCTCAAATTACAAAGAAGAGGAAGCACTTCTCTGCAGATTTCCAGTTGTCTATCTGGTTAGCTCTATCCGTACTTCTCCCTCTCTGTATTTACATCTCCCATACTTGAGTCATAATGATTAAATTTCCAAGAATACAAACACAGATTTTTGGAGTGTTGGTTACCTTTTCACAGATGTGGAAAGTGAGATAAAAGGTAGATCAATGCTCTAACCCCCTGCCAAAGACATGGAGCTCACTAGCTCTACAGGACTGAAATCTAGCTCCTCCTTTCTGTGAGTGGAGAAACAGAAATAAAATTGCTGGTCTCTTGTCCTTAAATTTGAGCCATAAGACTGGGCACATTTAGTTCTAGTCCCTTTGTATTTGCCTGTTTGGGACATGGTGCCTCATAATTGAAAAAACTTGTATAAGTCCCCAAATTTTTCCTGGGGTATATGAGAAACTACTATCGGTTTTTAGCCACCTAGTATCATAAAGGTAGTGTGGGCCTAATCCCACTTAAAAAGCTAAGTGAGAACTTTTGTGTAATTTTTTTTCCTCTAGTTTAGGCTAAACTGAAGGTGATATCTTTCCCTAATGGCTAGCCATTATTCAAATCAAAGTTTATTGGTTTGCACAGGTACCAGTAGCTTCAAACTGAACTTGATGTTCTAGCCAAGTCAGTCATTTGCGTTGTGCTAATGTTTTTGCATAGCCCCTTACTTCTCTGGGCCTAATTTTGGTGCCTTGCCCAGGAGAGAAGATAACAGTTGAGTCCTTCTTCAGTCACTTCCCAGTCCAGACTTATGTTGGGAGCTTGGTCAAGGGGAATCAGAGAGCTGAGCCTCAGACTCAGTTTCTCTAACTTGTCTCTGACTGTTTGGCACATTCTTCAAAGGAACAAACCTAACAGAAAACAAACTATTGCTGATTGTAGGTTGATTCGGAAGTGATGCTCATCCTTTGCTCATTATATAGGGAAATCATGAGAGGGGCTGAACCCTGCCAGCTAATGTGAGGATTCTGAGGCAGAAAGTGAGTTGGGTGTTCTCATTTCTGCAGCAAGACTCTTCGGGGTCTTCTGGGTTCTGGCTTGGTACCTACCACTACACATAGAAAGGAAAACAAAACTATAATTCGTATCATTTATTATCAAGTTTTTACTGTTTACTATAGCTGGTTCCAGAGTCTTCATTTTTAATACCATATACTCTGTTCTTTCCTTTTTTTATGTATTACTAGAGGGTCTACAGGATCTCACTACACAGATCGGACTTGTAGTGATTGTCCTGTTTTCACCATGCCCAGTCTCAATCCCTGTCTCAGTGAGCCCTGCGGGGGGGGGGCAGCATGGCACACTGGGGATAGAACCCTGGTCCCTGCACCTATCTAGGTAGGCACTTTAGTCTGCTGAGCTTTCTGGCCAGCCCAATTACTGCATACTCTGAACCATGGTAAAATGTAGGTTTTATTGTCTGTATTTTCTAAATTAAGGGAGAAGTCCAAATTTCTTAACAAAAAAGGTAGGAATATGTAGCAGTTAACAGTATGAACTCAATAACTGGGCTGACTAATTTTTAATGTCAGATCCCACCACTTACTTGCTGTAAAAACTTAGGCAAATACTTCTATTTTCTATGCCTCAGTTTCTGCATCTGTAATGTGAGGACCCAATATCATATGACCATCAAAGTTTTGACCAGTTAGTAAATTAAAAGTGGGTAGTGCAATGCCTAACATAGTCCTAAATATTAACTGATATTGTTAGTAATAATAACAGTAGTAGTAGCAAAGGAAAGCTGAATGAGACCTTTGTCACCTCAGACTTTAGCTAAAGCTATAGTTGAAACATTATTATGAGTTAATATGCATTTCCACTTTCAAAGAAGTTCTACAGATTCACTGAAATGTAACTGAATGCTCCTGATTCCACCACTCACCAGCTACTTTTAGAGAAAAAGATTTAAATTTGAAGAGTCTTTTGATGCAGTAAATTCAGAGAACCACTGCACTTTTAGTCCCATGGGTGGTGCTGTGCATTTCTTCAGGACAAATAAGGAGCTTTAGACACTGAGGTACTCAGAAAAGAGACAGGAACCTTAGGCAAGACACCTGCATATAGATGTGCTATCTCACCTGGACCTGAGACGATACCTAACCTGGAACCCTGCATGTCTGGGGTCTAACAGACAGAAGCTATCATCATACTTGATTTTTACCTGGCAGATGCTTAAGGAACAGCCCTTGATGACAGGATACGAAAGGAGGCTTAATGGCATAGTTGTGTATGTACATGTCTGGGGCCTTTGTGTATAGATTACATTCATATTTATTTACATTCATTTATTTATAAAAGTTATAGAATAAAAGGAGCTGAGGGACATGGAAGTCATTGTTCCACACTTGTTAATATTAATGAAGAAACTAAACTAGAAAAATGAAGATGCTTCCTTAAAAGCTCTCGGGATCAAGTACTAATGTCTTTATGCCAAGATCTTAATTCCTGGTACAGTTATTCTCAGAGCCCCAAAGCTCAGGGTACTGGACAGATCCAGAGAAGACAAGTTTCAGAGCAAGAAACTATAAACAATCCCTTCCTAGAGTTCTAGCTGTGGCCTGCACCACGGTGGCAACCTTGAGTGAGGACTTCTTCTCTTTGGGCTTATAACCAGAAAAATACTTTGCTGAAGAATTGGGGTGGAACAGTGCATGTTATTGGCAAGCTCAGACCAAGATGACATACGCCTATGGACCAAGGAGCTGAGTGACAGTGGCTAGGAAACAGGGTATCACCCTCCAGGACTCAGAAAAGTGGAGTATGATTTAACATCCTTGTCAGTATGGTGCAGAAAAAGAAAAGAAAGTCTCCACCAAAATGTGCCCTTCCTGTGGGAACCCTAATGACCATAAAGTCCTTATTAAGACCAGAATTTAATTTCAAACTCTGTGTCAAGGCTAGAGCCCAGGTTGTGATTGCCCACACATGGAATCAAGCAGAAACAAATGGGTGAAGTTTGTCCTCCTAGTTGTCAGGGAACTGTACTGCTAAAGGAGTAGAATACTGGGTTGAAGAACACTGTGAAAAATCAATCCAATTCCTGGATCCCTGAATTGAAATCATCAAGAAGTAGAGTGTGGAAGTTGTGGTGGCCCTGGTGTCTGCTTTAAATGTAATTGTGGAAAGCAATGGACAAAAAAGCTTTCAGAGCACTGAAGCCACAGCTACCAGGTAGGTTGAGCAAAGGACTTGCACCATCACAGGGGGTTTGGAAGTTTCCACAATTCTTTTCCAGTAGGACTTGATGATTCCTATAAATTGATGACAGCTGTGTGTTTCTCATTTTCCCTTTTCAGTAGAAGTTTTTATTTTGGTTATCCAGAGTCTCTACTCTTCCATTTATGTTGTATGATTCAGTACATGTTGCTTGGCTGTCATTTATAGGTTATTGTGTTCTATACAGACACACCACAACATGACGTGGAAGGCTGATCCCACCCAGAAAAACCTCAAACTTGATCCAAATACATGAGCTGTATAAGGCTTTGGACTGTATAAGGGAAGGAATGAGGGCCTTCTCGGTGGATGTTAAATTATGTGAAACTTAACAAAAGGATGGAACTTGGATGAGGCTATAGGCTTTTTGTTCATGAGTCTGTTTCATTTACTTTTCCTTGATTTAAGGTAAGCACAAGGACAATCAAAATAAAACTATTTCCCAGGCTCCCTACAGACAGAGGGACTACATAAAGTTCCATTTAATGGGTTGTGTGCAGAAGTAGAATAGATAGATAGATAGATAGATAGATAGATAGATAGATAGATAGATAGATAGATAGATAGATAGCAGAGATCAAACTCAGGACTCTGTGCTTACCAGGTAGGAACTCATGACACTTAGATACCTCTCAGGCTCAGGAAAATAATTTTATGTTCAGGTCTTGCTTCATGGAAGGAGATGTTTCTTCCTTTTTCCTCCAAACTCTAGCTTGGAATTTAGGCATGAGTAGTCATTCAAGACCAGGCAGTAAAGAATATCCTATCAGTGGCAGAGGCATAAGATGGACTACCTGACTCCTTGGCCAGCTCTAGGAGAGTCTAGAGCTGCCCATGTCAGAGAAGTTACGTGAGAAAGACTTTCTTGTCTCCTCTCTGCAGAGGCTAATATGAGTCTCTGCTTTACACAGCCAAATCTTTATCTCTTTGTACAACTTTTAAGGGAATGATATCAGGGACTTTATAGTTCAAATCATTCTTTCAACTCCTAAACATTGAGATTGGTTCTATTCACATTTTCACTAAGCGATAGAGAGCTAAATTATGAACTGGGTGGGCTCAGGGACATCCCTAGCTTGTCGGTTGGTATACTATTGTATTTACTATGCATGTCTCTGTTGCTTTGTTTCATGCTAGTAACAAAGTTGTTGATTAAGTATTCAGACACATTTTTCAAGTACACTGTATATGTGTAAGATTCTGTACCAAAAAAAAAATGTAGAGATCAGAACTAGCAACAGTTGTAAGGTGCAGTGTCTGTGCCTTCAGTACTCACCCTAAATGCAGGAAGCAGGTTTCATCACTGTGTTGTGAATTTAAGTGGCTCTAAGAAAGCAAGTGCCCAGGAGTAGAATTATAGGAGTTTTCTCCAAATTCTTTTGCCCTCAGTATGACATTCCACTGTCTTGCTAAAGAGTACTGGGCATCATTCTTCTCCCTAAAACAACTCACAAGACTATAGGCTTTCCAATGCATGCTCTAGGTTGGTCACTTTTGAAAATTATGTAGCCCCTTTCAGACAAAATGCCTTATGAATTTGGCTAAAACATCAATTATTTTGTCAGATAGAGATAGAACTTGCAGGAAAACTAATTTTAGTGCAATAAAATTAATTTTCTAACACACAACATTAATTTTCTTCCCCTTTTTTCCTTAATCCTTTCTTGTTTTGGACAAGGTTTCCAATATAGTTCTGGCTGACTTTGAACTAACTATGCAGCCTAGGTTATCCTAGAATGCAAGGTGATATTCCTGCCTCGGCTTACTACCAAGTGCTGGGATTACGGGTATGTGCACAGCACAACCATTAAAATACTCACAATGCCAGGGAGAGGGCTCAGTGGAATAGGCACTTCCCTGGCAAGTTCAAGGGCCTGAGTTCAGTCCCCGGTTCCACCAAAAAAATACTCGTATCCACTGAAAATAAGCTAGCAATCACATTTTCAATGTAATTTCTGGGAATATTGGTTAGATTTGGACTAATTTTACACATGACAGTTTGATTTCCTGCATATAGACAAAATAATAGTTTTGAAAAAACTTTTCAAAAGTTTATCTACTGTTTATTCAAAACTAATGTTTTTTTTTCTGGATAAGCCTATTCAAAATGATATTAAAAGGTGTTAAAATACTGTATTTTTAAAATTAATTTAGTATATACATTTTAGATGTACATAATGGTCATATTCATCATAAGGAATTTATGCCTATACATGATATATCTTGATTCTTTTTGTCTCATTCTCCTCCCCTCTCTTCAACTGCTCTTATTTACAAAAGCTTTGCATCCACTTTTTCCTTCTTTTCTCATTTTTTTCTTTTTCTTCCTTCCCCCTTCCCACCTCTCTAGTTCTCCCCATTTGAACATCTTACTATTTCACAACATCTATCGTACATTTTGGTCCTTATTTACACTTTCACTTTCTCACACCAAAGAAGCAATGTGAGTACTACTAACCATAAAGGAGGATAAACTTGAGACATTTCTAAGAAAACGGATGCATCTTGACTTGTTTTAATAAATAAAAAATTATTTTTTTTAAACAGACAAGTATAGTTATTCCAAGTGAAGTTCTCCCATGATAGCTGTAGTTGCTAAATTGAAAACATCTTATAAACAAGATGGAATAAGAAGGAAACAAAAGACACACTGTGTAGTTTCCATTCAGAATGCTTACCAATTGGGTGGTCTCTGTAGTGTAAATACATCCACAATGACCAACTTCAGGTCGCTGAGGTGAGGATATGAGACATCCCGTCAGAAGGCCCTGGGGCCAGACTGCCCAACAGAGTCCTTGTGAAGGAGGTCCCACGCATCATGTGCTCATTGTCTGACAACCACAAACCAGATGCCAGGATGATCCCACTGTTCACTCTTTCTTTTGCTTGTGCTAGGTATTTTTATAGGGTCTGGAAGCAGAATGTGTCAAGGGCTGATGATTAAGAATGTCTTGTTGAAGCTCAGAAAAGAAACTCCTGTCCTGAGGATGTGGAAAAAGAATGAAGCAGTTTTTGCCCCTAGGACTCTTAGGTAAGATGAGCACACACAAAACATCGCAAGGCACCTCCTGTGGTGTTAATCAGAAGTATCATTGGCTGCACTTTTGGTGCTCTGTGATATGCCTCGTGTCCAACATGAATACATAATGTAAACTTCTTTTCACCCTGCATAAGAATTCCAAACATGTTCTAAAAGCTATTTTTTTACTTATAGATTTTAAGAATCAGTTTTAATTAATTCTATTCCAAAAGTGAGGGAATTGATTAGAATAAACTTTTAAATAATGATTTAATCTAAAGCCATCTGGATTGGGCTTTAGAATTAATCCTGGCACATTAGTTACTTATTCTGCTTTCTGTGTGAGAACCAATGTGACTACTGAGAGACTCAGAGAAAGTACACTTCAATTTGCAAAATATTTTTGGATATTTCAACATTATATTTGAATTCATATACAGAAGTAAATAAAAATCATGATAGACACCCAGAGGAAGCTAGGGAAAAAAGATTAAATGGTGCTCATCAGTTGGTTCTTTCCATCTAAGGTTTTTTTTTTTTTTCCCACCAGTTAGTAAAGTTAACCTTGGTGATTTGTAGTACAGATTCACATCAAGAAAGCAACACTAGGCTCTCTCCCGCCCACCAGTTTACATGGCGGTGACTGCAGCAGAGCAGGATTCTTGGAGACTCCGCCACTGCCAGCTGCTCCACGAGCCCAACAGACACTGGGGGCCGCCCGCAGGTCCGCCCGCCTCCGATGAGCAGGAAGCCCCAAGGCATAGCACAGTAAGATGGACAATAGCTTCAAGATTGTGTTGTAGTGAGCTGGAGCCGCCAAATCACTGACAAAGGCCACCTGCTGCCACCAATAACCAGGACTTCTTGTCAAAACAGACAGCAACCCAGGAAAAAGGAAGTCGCCAGACAGCATTTCCGGTTCCTCAAACGATGCTGCTCAGGGCCAGTCCAACACTGAGTGTACCTGCCCCAAAGCTGGGCGTGTGCACATGTATTCACATTACTGTTAAATGTTCAGTCGTTAGCATGGTAGATCTGAGTGCACAGTATGTCATTTTATTACATTTGGGTTTCCTGAGTGTTTTCTTTAAGTGTCTTCAGAGTTCCTGTCCCTTCCTTGAGCTATGGTTACTACAATCTCTTTCAATCTTTAACATGAGTAGGGCTTTATGAGCTTTCAATCCACAGGAACTCTCTGGCCTGTTAGGCACACACGATGAATGTCAGGAAGCCATCGTGTTGGAAGGCGTGAATCTTTCTCTTCTCCCTTGTGAGAACTCTTTCCCTTGCATGCCAGTTTCTCCCAAGTTTACACAAGTTCATTAGTTGGAAAGGAAAAGGCAGTAGTAAGGGTTTCACTATGGCAGAGAAGTTTGAAAGTCTCATGAACATTCATGGTTTTGATCTGGGCTCTTGGTATAAGGACTACAGAGGCAATGGCTTGGTTTTTTTCTGCTGTAGACAATGACTGTGACAAAAGAGTGGCCATCAAGAAGACTGTCCTCACCAATCCGCAGAGCGTCAAACACGCTCTCCGGGAAATCAAAATCATCCAACGGCTTGACCACAACATAATGAAGGTGTTTGAGATCTTAGGCCCTAGCGGCAGCCGGCTGGCTGATGACATGGGCTCGCTCACTGAGATGAGCAGTGTGTACATCATGCAGGAGTACTGGGGATGGATCTGGCCAAAGCGCTGGAGCAGGGGCCTCTGCTGGAGGAGCACTCGCTTGTGCTTATGTACCCGCTGCTGTGCGGCCTCAAGTACATCCACACAGCCAATGTGCTACACAGGGACCTCAAGCCGGCCAACCTCTTCATCAACATGGAAGACCTGGAACTGAAGATCGGGGACTTCAGGCTTGCCCACGTTATGGACCCACACTACTCCCACAAGGGTCATCTTTCCAAAGGACTAGTCATTAAATGGTACAGATCTCTATGTCTCTTGCTATCTCCTAACAACTACAATAAAGCTATTGACACGTGGGCTGCAGGCAGCACATTCACTGAAATGCTGACTGGCAATACTCTCTTTGCAGGAGCGCATGAACTGGAGCAGATACAGCTGATCCTGGAGTCCATCCCTATGGTGCACGACGAGGAATGGCAGGAGCTGCTGAGCATCATTCCAGTCTATATCCAGAGCGATGTGACTGAACCACATCAGCCCTTGACACAGCTGCTTCCGGGGATTGGCTGCAAAGCCTTGAACTTCTTGGGGCAGATCCTGACGTTTAGCCCTATGGACCATCTGACCACAGAGGAGGCCCTGTTCCACCCGTACATGAGTATGTACGCCTTCCCCACTGACAAGTCTGTCTCCAGCCACCCATGCCACATCGAGGATGCAGTCAATGACATTCTGCTCATGGATGAAACTCACAGCCACATTTACAACTAAGAAAGGTGCCACAATTGTCAGTTCTCAGAGCATGATTGGCCCATACACAACAACTTTGATATTGATGAGGTTCAGCTGGATCCTAAGACCCTGTCTGATGTCACCGATTTGGAAGAAGGACAAGTGAATCCTCGGAAGTAGTTGGATGGAGACCGAGAGAAGTATCTGGAAAGACCCTGCTTTTGTTGCCAGGTACTCTGCAGAGCCTTGCTGGCAGTACCCGGATCACCACGAGAACAAGTACTGTGAGCTGGAGTGTGGCCACACCTGACAGCTGGAGCTGTCGTCATCTTACTTAGATAGCTTGGTCTGGAGAGAGATGTGAACCATTACTATGAACCCAAGCTTACTGTAGATCTTTCCAGTTGGAAGGAGCAGAGCAAGGAGAAGCCCGACAAGAAAGGCAAGTCCAATGTGAGAGGAACAGTTTAGTGAAGGCCCAGATAGCACTGGAGGAGGCATCCCAGGAGCTGGTGGAGAAGGAGCAGGAGAAGGGTGAGGGCTTTGATTTTGATTCCTTTATCGCGGGAACTATTCACATCAGTTAGCAGCACGAGCCTGCCAATGTTGCGGACAAACTGAACAACCTGAATAGCTCCGTGTCCCAGCCAGAGCTAAAGGGGCTGCTCCCCCAAGTCGTTGAGCTGGGAGAAACAGGAGAAAGGCATGGCCAACCTGGCCCAACTGGAGGCACTGTATGAGGTGTCCCGGGACAGCCCATACGGGGGAGGCTGGAGGAGCGGTTCTTCATTGACCAGTTCTGCGGTGAGGTCAGGAAGGACGCGCAGGTGGAGAAGGCGCTCTCATACACCAGTTACTTGGACAGGTTTTTCGGCAGGAGAGAGGATGCCGACCTGCTAGATATGGAGCCAGCAGAGGATGGGAGCCTGGGAGAGCGGGGCGGAGCGGAGGGGAGGGCTTTCTGAACCGAGGCGGGAGCTGCTGCTGAGCAAGCAGCTTGAGAATAGGGGCCTCCTGCAGCTGCACAGCTCCGCGGGGTCCCCTCCGAAGGCTGTGCCCGCTGGGAAGGCGTCCCCGCACATGTGGACCTACAGCCACATCTTGAAACAACTAAACACTCAGCAGACCTTTCTGTGTTCCTCATGATGTTTTGTCTTTTTTTTTT
>PVKA01037561.1:0-20903 GCA_004027165.1 Ctenomys sociabilis | reverse complement strand
TGAGTGTCCCCGAGGCAAGCCAACTTTGCAAGCTGGATGACCATGCCTGTGTGAATATACAAAACACTGCTATGCCAACCTCCAGGGCTCCAAGGAGTGAAATGCAGAAGCGAAACAAATCCCCAAGCTGGTGGCCCAGGTCCCTGATCGTGGGTGGTGCTGTTCACTTCCAGAGAGGCTGCAAACGTTGCACAGCTGCTTGAATACTGGCTGGCATCTTCCAAGGTCTGAAGTGGAGTAGAAGGTCACAGTGCCCTGTGCAGCCTCTCGCTTAATGCATGAAAGGATGCAAAGGCCGCAGAACATGAAATCGGGGCAGCTCTAATATCCATGCAGAGGCCAGGTGTGTGGCAAGTGGCAGGGCCAGTGCCCCGGGTAGGGAGTATCACCCCTGCGGACCTGCAGGCTGTTGTGTTAAAAGCTCTTTGTGTTTGTTCCTGGAGGCCAGATGGGACAGACAGCAGGGCAGGTCCCCGGCACAGCCCAGGCTACAGGACGTGTGTCTGGGTTGTGTCGAGCGTCCCAACCTGAACCATATCCTCACCTGCGTGGCAGTCATCTGGGTCTGTGTGGGCGAGGGGGTCCCTGAGGGAGAGCCCCACAGTGGCCATGAGCAGCAGCTGCTGGTATTCTGGGCACCATTTGGGGGGTTCTGGGCCCCCTGCCGGCCCCTACAGCCTGAGGCTTCTCCATGCTGGCTCAGCCCTGGGGGTCCTCCATCCCCATCTCCTGGACCATGGACCCAAGGGAAGACCTGGGTTCTCATCTAGCCAGGTACCTCCCTTGCTGCCCCCACCTCCAGGAGGACAGAGAGGGGGACCCTCTTAGACTCCACCCTCTGAGCCCTGAGCTACTGTGGGTGGGGAACAGGGAGAGGCTGAGCGCCAAGTCCTGGGGGCCCTGGGTGGGCCATCAGGGCCTGCAGGTCCAGGGGAGGCTGAGGGCCAGGCTGCAGGCTCACATAGGCTGCCTAGGGAGAGCACTGCTCTTTCCGCTCACTTCCACCTGTGCGGCAGGGAGTTGTCCGTCTGCCCTTGCCACTGATGCTGGTGTGAACTTGATCCTGTTCCTGGTGAAGCATGCAGCCTTCATCTGGGGAGTTCCACGGTGCCCGCAGAATCCAAGGCCTGCGGCCGTGGGCCCGAGGTCCCAGCCACTCTGGGCTGCCCCTCGTCACAGCTGCTCTGCTCTACCCACCAGGTGCCTCTGTCCCCACAGCATGATGCAAAGTCCCTATGGCTCAGTCTGTAGCTTCTGACTCACTTTCTCCTTCCAGTGGGCAAGGGCACTGACAAAGGGACACCACGCCTGGCAGGGGTTCCCAGAGAGAAGATCATAGCTCCCCCATAATGGGTTCTCTGCACCAGCTCACTGCAGCAGCAGAGTCCAGGGTGTGTGTGTTCCTCACCAGAAAAGCAGTGGAATCACTGGACTAGGGGAGCTGGGGGCCACCCCAGGGGCCCCCACACCAGGACTCTCACCCAGTGCAGCCTTGGCCACCCTTCCTGGGTCCTGGGACCTGGGGCCCTGTCATTGCCTGGCAACACATCTCTGTGTGGACACATAACCCTCTGGGCTCCGTTTTCCTGAGAGGTCTGGCTCTCATGGTGCACACCAGAAAGCCCAGGGGAGCCAGGTTGGTGACTTCCTGCTTCTTGGTGATGCCCCAGGGAGTCCTCCCCTGGGGTGCTGGCACCCACAGCACTGGATCAGTTCTCTGTCTCCTCCCACACCAGGGGGAAACAGCGGAATCTCCATGGACCTGGGGAGAAATGAGGACCTAAGGGACCAAGAAGAAAGTGGCCTGGGGCCTGAAACTACCTAAGCCAGCGGCTCCTGCGGGTCTGGCTCACCAGTACCGCTGACCCTCCAGCCCTGCAGGGCCTGAGAGTCAGAGGACAGGCTGCGAAGGGTGCCTGGCCGGCCGGCCTGCAGCAGCCCACCTGCACCCCCAAGCAGCAGCCCTTCACCTGCCCACTTGTTCAGAGATGCAGGCCCTGGCAGAAGACTCAGGTCTCCGCTGGGCCCAGGGACAAGGCTCCGGTCACAGTGCTGCACTTTATGGACTTCCCTCGCCTGGCATGGGCCCGCAGAGGTTCCACGAGCACTCCATTTCACAAAGATAGATTTAATCAAGTCCTCTCGGCGTCTTTCCTCACACACTCAGCTCTGTGAAGCAGCCTCCCCCTTCAGCTCCATGCAGAATGCTGGGGTGGAGAACCCGCGCGGTCATCCGGAAGGCCGGAGTGCTTTCCTGCCCGGGAGAAGTCCTGCAGGAACCCCAGCAGGATCAGTACATTTCCAGACAAAAGCCTTTTTTTTCTCAAAACTGCAGATTAATTAAAGGGTATGTGCTTTTAGCACAAGGGAAATCTCCCAGTTTGCCGTAGGACAATGCGGCCTGTGCTCACGTTGGCTTTGTGAGAAACTTGGCTTCCCCCTCCACCTCAGGGCTCCGCACAGCCCTTCCTGGTGTCCCCGAAGCTTCCCAGGACACCTGCTTCCCAGGGGTCCTGTCCCTTCCTTCCCCTCTGCCCCGGGTCCCCAAGCTCTCGGTGCATGAGCATAACACCGTGGGCTGGAGGTGGACAGCGAGATAAAAATAGGCCGCTTTATCTGGCTGGGGCACCGACAGCCACATCCACGTCCAGTGTGTAATGGTCCCGGGCTGTGTCCCCATTCAAATTAGCCCATATTTTACCGAGACCATGATGGGTGTGGAGCCCTCTGTGTGCAACCAAGTCCTCCCTCTGGTCACTCCTGCCTTGCTCCCAAAATAGCCGCCCACTGGCCATCGCTCCCGGTAACAGCTCCATCTCGATTCAATTACATCGCCGTGTAATTCTGGGCCGCTGGTCATCTTGTGAGAATATAATTGAAAAGCGACCCAGACCTCACGTTCCATATTTAGGAAAAGAATTAAGTGAGAAGTAATGAGGGCCGCCCAGCTCTGTGGCCACTCACAGAGAGGCCCCCCAAGTCTCTGTCAAGGCCAGAGAGAGAAGTTTTGGGGTGCTCCAGCAGCCAGGCACACCCACCACAAAGACTAGGGGTGCGCAGCGCTTGCAAGTGCTTGGGGCAGTCCCGGGATGCTGGTGCAGATGAGCCCGTGTTCTGAGCACCTTGGCAACTGGAGATGCGCTTTACGTAATTTCAGTTCAAGGGTACCTGTCAATCAGAACACTAACTCAGTCCCATAACGAGCGTGGTGTGGCCAGTCCCAGTCACCCAGAGGAGTTTGTTTTCCTTTCTCTTTATGTGGTAAGCCGGCCCCACACTTTGGACAGAAATAGAAAGCTCCACATTTAAAACAGCAGCTCCAGGTCAGGAGCCAACAGCTGATCTGTGTGCATTTGGGTCCCCAGCACAGGGAAGTGGCCCAGGGGACAGGACCCTGTAGAGGGCACCCTGGCCCTTGTCTGCCAGGAGCACTGTGGGTGCTGAGAGGGGCCTTGGGCTCCCAGTTGGCAGAAGGACAGAGAACACCAGCAGGGCCAGGCAGCTTGTGGGTGCCCAGCGTTCCCTAACGTGGAGTTTCCAGGAACCCTGGACCATCCCTGTCCTCTGGGAGCTCACCTGGCAGCAGAAGACAGAGGCCTTTGTCACAGCCAGCTTCCTCACTCCCAGACACGATGCCTGGCCTGCAGCATGTGCAAAGAGAATGCACACTTGGCTCCCACTTCCAGGGGAGTCCATGCTTGCTCAGCCTTGCTGCTCTGGGCCTCTGGTAGCCCAGGACATCATGCTGGGAGCAGTTGGCAGAGGAAAGCTCTCACTCATGACAGCCAGAGACAGGGAGGAGGCGAAAGAGGAAGAGGCCAGGGGCCAGTTACTGTCCTCCCGTCTGGCCTTGTGACCCAGCTCTTCAACTGCTGCCATTCTGTGGCCCGAGCAGCTGCGACCCCGTCGATGGATCAGTCACACCACCACACTGGGGCACTCGTAATCCACTCAAGGCGGCAGCTGGCATTAACCACCGCACCCTGGAGCGGGAGACAGAGCCTCTGCAGACATCAGAGTCCTGCCTCCCACTGGGAAGGGGTGGATCCTCCCAGGAGTTTCCTTCCTGCAGCCCCTGCTGTGTTGGTCTTCCCAGTGTCCCCTTCATCTGCAGGCCTGCTGCCTGTCAGGGCATCATTACCAAGCTGGAGATATAGCTCCAGGAAGCGTCTTCTTGGGGCTTCCATCCTCAGAGCCTGGCCCCACCAGAGGTCCCGCTCAGGGGCCTCGGTGCTTGGCCAGACCATGTGGCTCTGAGTCCTGTGGGACCCAGGAGGGCACCAGAGGCCGAGGGCTGAGGCTCAGGGCCCAGGGCCAGTCCCATGACCAGCCAGCCAGTGTGGTCTGAGGTCCGCACCACCTGGGCACGGGACAGCTCCCATCAGTCCTGTGGTCAGACTGGCTCCACAGCCTCCGACCACTGCCCAGCTGCCCTGGGCCTGACACGCCCTTGCAGGGCCGCAGTGGGTCTTCTCATGCTGGGGCGGGGCTGACTGACCCACAGCTCCGCAGAGGCCACTGGCTTTCAGGGAAAGGTGCAGGGCCGTCCCTACACAAGAGCACAGTGTCCAGAACAGCAGGCCCAGGAGGTGTCATTTATTATGCATTTTTATTTAATGTATATTCATTATTTTTATTCATCTCCTCATCCTGCAGCTATGTAAATAAGTGCAGCATGACACTAGTCCTAAAGAGAAATGAATTATGAAGCAGTCCCCCAAGGAGTGATGTTGGACAACCCCCAGCAGGGCTCCATGGGGTGGGGCTGGCTCTGGCCACCTCTGCCCTCCCTGGAGCCTGAGGAGCAGTGCCAGGAACAGCCGGAAGTGCACTCCCACCCAGCACCACAAGTGCTCCACACTGGAGCTCCCAGAAAACACATGAGTGGAACCCGCTCTGGGGTCCCCACTATACCCTCGGCCAGGTGGTGGCAGACAGGGAGGTGGCAGGAATGAGCCTCCGCCCTGTGAAGGCCTCAGACCCCTGAAGACTCTGTGACCCAGTCACACCTGCCCATGTTCTGCCTGCTGTGCCCAGCTCTCCGGCCCAGCTGTCTGCAGATGTTTGATGAGAAGCTGGGACAGCATGTGACACACAGGTGCCGGTGACACTGCCCTGTGGATGGTGAATTAGTTTGGCAGCCAGGGGCAGGACTGTCCAGTGGTGACAGACACCTGGCGTCAGGGTCCCCCAACCCTGATGCAGGCCAGGGTCCTGCGTCACAGACCCCAGGTCCCTCCATCCCTGCAGAACATCCAGGCCCAGGTCTCAGGACTCAGGGCCATCATGAGGAGGCACATATGTGAACCCACACAGCAGCGACCAGTGTGAACAAGGCCGCTGTGCTCTGCCCCCTCGCTGCCAGGCTGTGTCTCCGTTGGCCTCTCTGTGCAGGATGATGACAGGTCTCCCGCTGGTGAGCTGTGAGGCTGGGGCTGTGTCCCAGGAGACCTTTCAGCAGAGCCCCCTGTGTGAGTCACCTCGAAGAGCCCAGCACACTGCACGTGAGGCCCAGCCATGTTAGTCGCCAGCTCCCGGTTGTGCCGGTCACCCAGCTGCTGGCTGCCTTCTTCCGCAGGGAGAACCACTTCTCCACACAGTGGGGCTGATGTGTGAGCCTGAAGGGTCTGCAGGGCCAGTGTCCCCCTGGGTGGTCCTCACAGGGCAGCGACTCGTACTCCACACCCTCCTCACGACCTCCTCCGAATGTTACTTCCCTCGAAGCCCCCAACACAGCCACGCACGGTCAGGGCTTCAGGAGGCCTGGGGGGCACACACGCAGCCACAGCTCTTGTCCAGGCCATGCGAGCTCCAGTGCTCTGATGAAGATCGAGCGGCACAGTCTGGAGGACACTCCAAGAGTTCAGGAGAGGAGGCCACAGGGCGTCTGTCATGGGCTCAGGACCCACAGGGGCATTAGGAGGGCACCCAGTCCCCATGGCCTGAGCAAGTGCTGAACAGGACCAAAGATGGAAAGGCCCAGCCGGCCAGATGTTAGGGCTGGTCCCAGGCCCAGCTGGGAGCTCAGGACATGGTTCTGGGTCTGCTGGGACGAATCCTACCACAGCCAGCTCTAGGGACATCGAGCCCTTCCGGGTGACATTGCCAGTGGAGTCACATGCAGGATGAACTGCACAGTTCCCATGCTTGGGGTGAGTTATCATTTTATGGATAATAGATCATATCACACATGAGAAGAATTCATAATACAGAGATGAAGAAAAACAATTTATTAATGTTAATAAATCCTCCAATAAAACTTCCAGGAGGACCTATAGTGATAAATTGAATAATTATGAGTATAATTATGGCTAACTAGAAGTATAATTTCATGCTAATGCAATAATAATGACACAAAAGTGTAGATCATGAATTTTAACTGCTTAGTTATTTCACACTTCCACAAGTATGGACCAAAAAAATCCTCCCTGGATCTGATCAGGTTACGTTCGGCTGAGATGGGGGAAGTGCTCTCGGACTGAACAGGCACCGCTCGAGGATCATTACTGGGCTGCAGAGCACCCCTGCGCTCATCCACAGCGCAGAGGCGCAGGCAGGGCTGCAGAGGCAAGCGCTCCAAGGGGCAGCCTTTTTCCAAGCAAACCTCTGACTAGTTCCACACACAGTGATCGCCCTGAGGAGAGCTCCCAGGGGCTGGCGGGGCCCTGCATTCAGCCCAGATCTTTCAGGAGGATGCTAGAGGGACGGGCAGGAGCAGTGCGCACTCCAGGGCACCTCATGGCGTCAGACGACCCAGGGCTCCGTGGGCTGTGGGGGACCCCGGGCTCCTCCTGATGACGCACCCCATCCCACTCGCTTCCGGCAGGCTCTAACTGTCCTTACCTCGAGAGGCACTGAGGTCGGGAGAGGCTAGGCCCTGAGACTCCATGAGGCAAAGCTGCGTGGAAGAACCCCGAGCAAGTGTGCTGCACCCTAGGCCCTGACGTGACTGCCTGGGGTGCCCTGAGCCAGCTCAGTAAGACTCTTGCATGATGCCGAGGAGGCTGGAGGGGACACAAGGAGCAGAGGCTTCCTTCGGACACCAGAGGGTCTAGCACATCCAGGCATTAGAGGCCCCCCTGACCCCGTTTAAGCAAAGACAACCAGTCCCATCCTCTGCCCCTGAACCAGGTGCCCTAGGCCCCCAGCCACTGTCCCTCTGGTCTGAGCAGCGCCCTCCCGATGGATGCCCCGTGGCCCAGCTCCCCTTCCCCGGTGACCGCCGAAGTTGAGCACCTCCTCGCGTGCTCATTTGCTGCCCATACATCTTTCTTCGGTGAAGGCCCTGTGAATATTTTGTTCATTTTTTACGGGGTTGTTATTTTCTCACTGAGCTTTGTAAGAGTTCTTTATGAATTCCGGATCCAATTTCTTCACCAAATTTATGCCTTACAAATGCTTTCTGCCTGTCTGTGACTTGTCTCTTTGCTCTATTAATAATCTTTTGAAGACCAGAAAGTTTGAGTGTTAACCAAGTCCGATTTATCAGAGGATCTCTTTGCTGGGATTAATTTTCGACAGCATATCTATGTATTACTTGCTTCAACCAAGATGACAAGACTTTTCCTGTCCAGAGTTACAGAATTTTTAAAGTCTAGATTTTATATTTTAGGGTAAGATTCCGTTTGAATTAGGGATAGACTGAAAACCTTTTTTTCAGCATGTATATCCAAACATCAGGCTCTGTATCTTAGAAGACTCCACATTCTCTATTGCATGGCCTGTGAAGCTTTGTCAAGGCCCACTGTCACATGCATGCAGACTATTCCTGGGCCTGCCACCCCACCCTGCCTAGCTGGACTTCCATTTCTAAACCCCTTCAGTCTGTCCGAGTCTATCCCAGACAATCGTGAAGTCAGGCATTGTGGCCTCCGCTTAATCCTTGGCTCCAAGCTCTGAGGGATTCCTGAGGTCCCTGCATGCTCATGGGACGTTGAGAGTGGCCAGGTCAGTTTCCAGGAAGTGCCAGGCTGGGCTGTGGCTGGCTGTGTGCCGCATCTAGTCCTCCTGGGCATCTGTCCCCTGGTGTCTCCCTGTGCTGTGCTTGGGCCTGGCGTTGCTGGGTCTGGGCCAGGAGCTCAGCTTCCTGCCTGGCAGTTCAGGCTCCGACAGAACTGCAAACGGTAGTGTGACTGTTTTTTTTTTTTTTTTTTCTTTATTTTTATTTTATTAAAATACAAATGTCAATCAGACAGTTTTAAGACACCTTAACCATACACATTCGATGAATTAATACATTGCAAACTGTTTTCATAACGTTTTGGTATTGTACAAGGTGCATACATATTATATTTACAGATATTATTTTAGCAGATATCTCTTATCAGTGAATTAAGAGTATAGTTCGCCTTTTGGCTAAGATCAAGTGTAGTGTGACTGTTTGGATTTGCATTAAAATAGGATGTATGCTTATCTGCAGTAGAGCTAAGCTCACCCAGACTTCTAGTAGCCGGGATGCAGAAGTCCCTGGACTTTCTCTGATGCTGTCATTCCTGGGTATTGCTTCCTGCTTCCTTTCAGCTTGGGAATATGACGTGTACTTTGTATGTGTGGGTGCTTTCCTGTGCATTTCCCCCAGTTTTCATGGTTAGAAAGTCCAGTCCATGCTGAGTGTGCAGGTCCAGTCTTGCCCTGGGGGGTCCGGTCCTCCCCGTGGAGCAGGATGTGGATTTGACTGTCGCAGACACACTGTAGGCCTCGGCAACTTCCCTTCCACTTGTGGTCATGAAATTTTGAAATTTTTATCACGAAGACATCTTCAATCTTGTTGAGGCATTTTTTCAGCCACTGAGGTGACGGTATGCTGTCTGTCCTGGTTGCTCATGTGGACATCTGTGCTAGCTGACTTCAGGCGCTCAGCCACCTTGCACTCTGGACCCAGGTCCTTCGTCTCTTGTACTTGGTCAAACTCTGCTGCAGTTTGGGGGCCGCCTATTGAGTTCTGAGTACTGCTGTGCTGAGAGCTCTTTTCTATGGGCTCTGCTTACATCCTTGTGCCTCACAGTAATGCTGGCTATGGGGGTGAAGTAGAAAGTGTCCCCTCCTGCTGTGAGGACAACATCAGGAGCTGATGCCCTGCTTCTGCGGTGAAGCCCCTGCACCTGCAGCTCTGTTTACGGGAGCCATCGCTGGAAATCTTTTCAAAGCGGCAGGGCTAGACTCGTCCTTTCTCTTTGTTTGCCCCGTTGTGATTGCTTTGCCTTCTTGGCTGGCGACTGCTTTCCCTGTGCGTACCCTTTTCTCTAACGAAGCACTCGTCTCCCCACCGCAAGCCACCCTGAGGAACGCAGGGTGCGTCACGAGAATCGTGATCTGTGCCGTTTTGATTTTATCTCAGTTCAAAGTGCCTTCAAATTTCCCTTTTGATCTTTTTTCTTTGACCTGCAGGGTTATTTAGAAATGTGTTATTTAGTCTCCAAATGCTTGGAGATTTTTCAGGGCTCTTTCTCTTATTGATTTCTAATTTCATTCCACCGTATTCCGTGACAGCCTCTGAGGACCCAAATCCTTTCAACTTCACTGTGACTCTCAGGACCCTAGGCAGGCCGTCGCTGGCATGCCAACAGAACTCCAGCTCAACTGTCCTTGGCTGGTGCTTCTTACACATAGATTCTGCTCTGCTACTTTCTGTCCACCTCTTCAGCAATTATTAAGAGAGCACTTTGGAAATCGCACACTGTCGCTGTGCTTTATCCAAGCTTACCTTATCACATCAGCTTTTACATGATGCGCTTGAAGCTTGCTTGCCAGGAACGTGGCATCAGGGCTCTGACGGGCCTCAGAGACTTCACCCCTTTATGCTAAGGAAGCGACGCCCACCCAGTGCGATCTTCACCCTGGGCAGGAGCTGCAGCTGTAGGCAGCCAGCACCAGCGCAGCCCTGCATGCGTCAGCGCCCTCTCCTGCTGCCCCCTCACTCTGCGCCACTTGCGGCTCTCATGCCTTCACTGCCCTGTCTCTTCATCCTCGAGACAACTCGTGCCTAACTTCAGGGCCACTGCTGTGCCCTTCACCTTGCAAACTGTTTGCCATTTCCCGTCTTTCATTTTTCGCTCCCGTCTGCTTTCTTCTGCATCAACTGTTTTCTGTGTCATCTGCTCTGCTGCTGAGTCCATCCTAGCTGTCCCTGTGGCCACTCCGGGCTCAGGCTACCTATCTCCACCTCCTCGCTGCATGCTGCCATCCATCCCCCGCCTGCTCAGAAGACAGGAGGACACTCGTGGTTTTCTCACTTACTCCTCTGTAGCGGGTGTAAACCCATCTTTACACATGCTATAGACACAAAAGGCAGCGTCATGAACCATGTTTGGCTGCAAGTTGAAATTAATAACTCAGTTGAAATAAACCAGTGAACTAAACATCCACTGGCCCAGACTGTCTAAGAAGAAAGGGGATGCTGGCATCTGCTGCATGTCATGGCACGTGGAGAGCACTGTCACCTCTGGAGTGCGCGACTCCTCCTCTAAGGACAGGACCAGTGGCTGCTGTGTCCCATGACAGCAGTAAGAGGTCCTGCAAGAAACAGATTAATCAGTGCTCCACTAGAGACTCAGCAACAGACCAGGGCCCTTCCACAGGAAAGTGGGTCAGAAGTGGACATTCTGGCTGCAGTGACACGAGCCTGAAGAATCTGTGGATTCAGACTAAGGTAGGGTCCTGGGGAGGAGACAACTGCTAGGCAAAGAAGTTTTTGTGAATTATGGTCATGAAATCCAAAAAGTCATGAAAAGCTGTAAAAAAAAAATGATGATGAAATAAGAGGAGGCCGGGGAGGAGCAGGGGCCACCGGGGCAGGTTGCGATTCCCCCATCTCAGCCCAAGCGGGCCAGGCAGGGAATGCTATGGCAATCTTTCCCCACCGTGCCACCCAGCCAGGCTCCCCCTCGGCTTCACCTTCAGAGAAGCACAGTCAGATGGGAAGCAGTCGTGGGTCACTGTGAGGAGCCAGCCAGCCAAGGCCCATGGGGTGGCTGGGGCGTCTCCGCCAGCAGAAGTATCAGACACAAAACTGCCACGCCAGGCAGAGGGACACAGCTTTGTCTCATTCATACCACACTGGCCCATCATCCATCCCTGGTCCCCTCTCCAGCCCTGGTGGGTCAGACACCAGCAAGAAAACCAAGGAGGAGGGCTACACACCTAGCACAGACCCCAGAGACCATGCCCACCACCCCTGCCTCTCTCAAGGTAGACTTCTGGCTGCTACTCCTTAGGTGCTAGGGGGAAAAGGACACTGACCCAGGAAGCTTAAGGAAAGTGACGTTCCATTTACTAGCCAAGACAGAGCCTCGGCTGGAAAGGGGCACATCACTGTTGCCTAAGATTTTCCAGAATAAGAAAGGAAGGGGGGGGAGAGAGAGAAGGAAGTGAGGAGGGAGGGACGCTTCTCCTGGCAGCCCTCTGCCCACACGCTGTAGTCCACTGCAGGCCTGGCCCACCACGCAATCAGCAGTGAGCACAAGCATGCTGGCTGCATCCTCGGGACCAGGCGGGACTCGGATTCTGGCTGCCCCTGGCCCTCGTGACCTCTCCCAAGCACCCTTGGGGGCTGCTTCACACCTCATAGGAGCACCAGGACTGGGATGAGGCCCGGAGCCCCAGGCAACCACTGCTCCTTCACAGAGCTCCGCCTCCTTCACCATGGGTCTGTAAACTCACCGCACAGGAGCAGGCCGGAAGCCAGGAGGGAAACGGCACCAAAGAGGCACGGGGAGCACTTATAACCCAAGTAGGTCAGAGAGGGAGGGCACCATCCCTACACAACTTGGCTAGGTTTGCACTGTAATCCGCATGGGCCCTGGGCACAGGCTACAACTGAGCAGCCATGGCCCTATGACCTTGGGAACAGGCAAGGCAAGAAGACACCTCCATCGCTCCCCAGGAGGACCATGGTCCAGGCTGCACTGCAAACCCTGGAGCCTGAGATGGGGCCCATGGGCATGTGACGTGGGATACTTGGGGTCATTGGGCTGTGTCCGCCCTTGACACAGCCATGAGCAAGGACTTTGCTGGGGACACATGGGGGCACCTCAGGGGTTGATAGGGTTGGCAGAGCACCAGTTGGACGCGGCCTGTGGTCTTCTGGGCACACCTGGGCTGCGTTTCTGAGGTGGGAAGAGGGGCCTTCACCCCAGATGCGTCTTACACCTGACCCACCCTTCTTCCGGCCTGCTCCAGAAGTGTCAGACACACTGGCTGTCCTTGTCCATGCTGCAAACGCACCCTCAGCACCGCCAGGCCAGGATGTTTTTCCATAATTTCCTGCAGGTTCTGAGCAGGGCTGCCGCGCTCCTGCCAGGCCTTGTTTCCGGGGCCAACACCAGGGAGTGGTGCTTGCTCTCCAGCTGCAGGCTGAGGGGTCCCAGCCAGCCAGAGGGGGCTGCACACTTGTATGCTGGCTCACTGGCAACGGTGCCAGCAGCCGGTGCCTGGCCGCCTCACTCTGCTCCAGTATGGACGACCTGTTTCTGCACCCTCATTCTTCCAGAAAAGACTTCATCTGGCTCCTTTTAATTATTTCTCCAGAAAGGATCCATTTTCCATGAAAATTCTTATAGGATTTATTTCATTCCTGCAAGTCATTACGTTGTCATGAAAAATTCCAAATATCCCAGCGGACAGCTGAACTGCCTTGGCCTGGCCTTTGGTCACAGAGCAAAGGGTGAATTTACCAAGCCTTGGGCAGAACCACTCGCTGGACTTGGTCTCCTTTCCCCTAAGAATGAGGTCCCAGAATCAGGGTTCTTCTTATGAAATTTGGGACCAAGTCAGGGCTCACTCGGGCCCTGCATGACCCAGAGCCATAGAGTCACTGGGAGCATGAGGACCCCATTCCAGCTCTGATTCCTCGATTTGTTCTGCCTTCACTGTGCATGTGCTACATACTGTGACCTGGTGCAGAGCACGTGACCTGGTGGCCCTTGCCCTGCCACCCCCACCAGGGCTTTGCACTCCCTGGGCAGCTCCCGGGCAGCACCCATGGTCCGCGCCTCCATCCTTCAGTCTGGACATCAGAAGTCACCCACCAGGCCCCGGAGCCCCCGAGGAGGGGCCGCTGTACAAATAGCTCCTGAGCTAGCAACTCGCTCTGAGAATACTACGTCAGACTCAATCAGGAGCTGCAACTCGGATGTTAAATCAAGTGGAGAAGAACCACCAAATTCCCAAAAGCTGCTCCAGAGAAACAACTCCAAGGCCAGGAAAATGCAGCGTTCACAGGGACTGATGAAGACCCAGAAGCCCGCACTCCTGGCCTAGCTCTGCAGGTTCACCAGGGGCCCAGAGCACCCCAGACTGGGGTCTGCAGCTGTCCACAGGCCTTTCAAAGCTGGGGCCCTGCAGGAAAGGGCTCACCTGCAGGGGCCAACGCTGTGAAGACGTGGCGTGCCCAGGCAGCTCCCGGGCACAGGGTGCCACAAGCATCATATCTCTGCCCTCAGGGCACAGGTCAGGCAGCGCAGGGCAGTGACCACGTATGAAGGGCGCAGGGAGCGGCCTGGAGGACAAGTCCTCGCACTCAAATCCCAGCCTGGGGAAAGGCTGAGGGTTGCGAGGATGCAGGGTGCACTTGGGCCTGAGGTAACCGCAGGGCCCCACAAACCCTTTTTGTGTCTTTTGTTTCTAAGAGAACAAAAAAGTAATAATAAAATTAGAAATGATACAGAATTTCACAAAACAAGATGACAGGAATGCAGCAATGGCTGTTGTATTGCGTAGTGTCGTCTTCAAATGAGTTGTGCGGATTACCAGATTACACAATTGATCAAAAAAAGGAAGAAAAAGAAATTAAGCATTAACTCTTTCATTGGATGAAAAAGATGTGGTAGTTTTACACAATGGAGTATTACTCAGTTATACAAAAGATAAACTCAAAGCCTTTATAGGTAAATGGATGTCACTGACCATACTCATAAGTGAATCAAATCAGACCCATGTGTGTAAATATATTGTCTCCTAGTGTGAGAGTTAGTAGAGAGAGTAACTAAAATCCAAAAGGTGCAGACCCTCCTGTCTTACCAAGGGCCCTTGGTGAAGCACTGAGGTGAGGAGCTGAGAGGCCCTGTCCACAGCCCAGGACAAACAGGTGACCCAACCCTCTACCCCCACACCACCCTGGTGTGCTTTGCCAGAGGCCTCATGGATGCAGCCAAGAAAACATTTCAGTGCGGCACGGTGGTACACTCCTGTAACCCCAGCACTCAGGAGGCTGAGGCAGGAGGACTTCCTCAACTTCAAGGCTATCCTATGTCATGGCACAGAGGTGGGAGAAAAATAAAGAAATCCTTTACTGCTCAGTCCAGTAAGGCTACCCAAGAGAAGCAGGAACCCTCGGGGGAGGAGGCAGGGAGACTGAATTTATCAGCTGGGCTGGGGTGGAGTTTATAGGGGCTGTAGAGCTCTCTAACAGGTGCTGGTTGGGGAAGGTTGGTGTACAGGGAAAACCAAAGGGGAGTTAGAGGTCAGCTGGGGGAGAAGATGGAAGTCAGCCTAGGAGCGGCTCTTGCTGGCCCTGGGCCCCTGTGCCACTTGCTCACCACCCTGATGTCCTGGCAGACTGCAGCCTGGATGCAGGCTCCTCTGAGGCCAGCCTGAATTACACAGGGAGAACCCCATCTCAAGACAAAGTAATGAAGGATCTGGTGCCTGAGAGCCACAGGAGCCCTGCCCTAAGGGGACCCCAGCTTCCAGGCTGCGGGGCCCCTCTTCCTCCAGGCCTGGGTGTCCTGCACCTGTGCGGGGAGGGCAGACTCCAGCTGTGTCTCACCGTCCTCATCCATTCTCTGACCTCTCCCAGTGCCCCACCAAGGTCCTCCCTGCTAGGGGAAAGCTGAGGTCCAGGTCAGCAGTGTCCCTGATGGAAAGGAGCAGAGTGACGTAGAGAGGAGTGCAGGAAGGCAGGTCTGGCTACCCAGAGGTTGCCGGGCCCTGGTCCTGGCCTTCTCCTCAGTACAGGAAGCCTGCAAAGGTGTCTCAGCAGGTGTCCACAGCACCTCCTGAGCCCTGAGAGCCCCAAGGCCTAGAGGGCAGGTGAGTTCCTCCCTGGGACTGGGCATCTGACCTGTGATGGCTGCTCGTGCTGCAGACTCACGCAGGTGCGAACAGAGGAGAGAGACGCCCTGCGCCTTCACCAGAGCCCTCAGGATTCCAGCCAGCAGGACTCCAGCTGAAGGTCACAGCCGAACACTGACCATGACACAGGCAGGATGGGGCCACTGCCTCCCCATGGCCCCATGACCCTTTCCCACAGCCCAGCAAGCACCTCTCTGTGTCCAAGTCTTAACCTTGCTACCCAATAGCTTGACCAAGAGGCTGAGCAGCCAGGAGGGGCTCCTGGGGACCCCAGGTACATCCCCTGCCCAGAAAGGTCCTCAGACGAGGCCTCCATGGCCGTGGTCGGGGTGATGTGGGACACTTCTGTGGTTCTGCAGACCCCAGCTTATGGGGGAAGGCCTAGGCCAGGAAATGTAACTCACAGCCCCCAGGACGAGGGTGTCTGTCACCTGTGTCTGTAGTTACTGCCCTCACCACCCACCCACGGGGGTTCCCACAGCCTGTGTTTCCTTCTATAACAAGAGCTGACACTTGTCACAGTGGCCCTTCTGTCTCTAGTGACTAGTGGGGCCTTGTCGTGCCTGGCCTGTGGCTGACCTGGGGGTCTCTGCCGTCCCTCCAGTCTTCCCTCTCTTCCCCTAGAATGGTTCTTCATCTTCTCCTGAGTGCCCGTAGCTCACATGCAAAGTTGATTGCCACCCGCAGTGATGTCGCTGAGTTAGAGTTCCTGCTTCAGGTTCAGTCTTACCAGGCAGATGTGCTGCCCAAGCCGTATTCCCTCTGCCATCTCTTTAACTGCAGAACTGTGTAAAGTCTGTCCTAAAACCTCCTTTGGCTTCCTCTTTCCTCGGCCTGTGTAGCTAAATTATGGTTTCCGGATTTCCTGGACATGTACCGGAGGTGATTTGGGTATGACTTTCAGAGGATCTTCTCCTCCCCTGGGCTTAGGCTTCAGGACTGGGTTTGGGACCTGTCTGTCCATCCCATCCCAGTCCCTCCACACAGCTCTCTCCCTGCAGGACTGGACCTGTGAGGTCCTGGCAGGTGTGCGACACAACAGTGTGATCAGAACACCTGTGTCACACAAACCGTGTTCCCTGAGCGCCTGGGTCGCCTGGCCGGAGCCCCTTAGAGCCGCTCCTGATGCGGTACAGAGGAGGGTGAGGCTCTGCGGCACCTGCACACCTGGGTCCCAGGCCCTACCAGGTGTGCGCAGCACCTGGCACCTGGTCTCAGGAGGGTGCTCAGTGTGAGGCAGGGGTCAAGCCAGGGCAAGCAGGGCTGAGCAAAGGGCTGCCGCAAGGAGCCACCGGCAACGAGGGGGAGTTATTTGTTTCTTTTTTAGTGAAGCAACATTTTTAAGCCAGAATTTCTTTTGGAGAAATACTAATCAGCAAGTACTGTCCAGAGGGCTGAGAAGTCTCATTCCTTTCTCTCCAAAGTTGCTTCTCAAATGAATGATTTCATCAAGTCCAGCTTCCCCTGGGGTGGCCCTGGATGAAGACGGCATTGGATGGACAGAAACTGGAATTGGGTTTGCAGGAAGGTGCCAAGGAAGCTGGGGCCGTCCTGGTGGACCAGAAGATTTAACCCGGACTGAGGAGTATGGGCACTCAGCTTGGGCCCAGCCTGAGGTCACCACTCCTAGATAAGAGGCAGGAGGGGGGCCCACGCCACACTCACACACAAAAACCTGGCGCCACTGCCCAGCTCCTCAGACCACACAGGGGCTTCAAGGATGGGTGGGCAAACAGGGTGAGGCCACTGGAAAACCACAGAACACAAAGCCACTCACCAGGGACACACGGAGGCTGCCCTTTCAGCTCTTCCTGCAGCCTGGGGACCCACACACCACGGGTCCACCAAGATGCAAGAGGGCAGGGGACACAATGTCATGGAGAGGGGCAGGTTCAGTGACTCTAGGCGGAGGTGACTTTCTGGGGGTCATGGGACTCACAAGGAACAGGGCATTGGTGTCACTGGCCAGGGATAATAGTGCCTTTCTCTGTTGGACTTGAGTCAGACAAAGAGTTGAAAGGTAAAGAAGCGCATGGTCCCTGGCCAGCTGAAGAGGGTCTTGGAGCGGCATGTGGAGGTTGCCATGGCCTAGGCACAGCAGGGTAGGACCACAGAACTGCTGTCCTGTGGGGCCTGTTCCCGTCCACCTGTGTGGTCAGCCATGACTTCACTGTCCACTTCTGCTCATGGGCAGACTGTAAAACACAGCTGCGATTTCAAGCAGAGACTTCACCCCCTTGTCAGTTCTACTCAAGGCGTGTGGCTCTCCACCTCTGCGGTCGGCACTCTCCCCTTACAGAGAGCCTTCCCCGAAATCACAAAGACGCACAGTGCTCCGCTTTACGAGCGTGTGGTTATGAGCAGATGTAATGAACACCTAGGCTGCTTCCAATTCCCACTCACATAAACAGCACTGCAGCGAACACTCTGCCGGCTGTGCCTCTGCGCAGCTCCTTAGCAAACCCATCAGTACTTCCCGGGAGTGGAACTGTGGGGTGCAATATAGGGAGGACGCTAGTGGCACGAGCTTGCACAGGCCTCCACTGCACACTCTCAAATCTCCTCTCAGAAAATGATGTTAATCCAAGCAGCACTATGAGCTTCTTTGGAAGCCGCACTGCCCTGGGATTCAGAGAAAAGTGCAGGAGGAACGGGAGGCATGTGGTCACCGCTCCCAAGCCTAGTGGCATCAAGACCCCCGTGGGAGGCAAGTGCTACTGAGCCTGCCCTGTGCCCACACAGGCCGCTGGAGCCTTCCAACCCTGGGCTCCCACTCTGCCTCCCCAGGCTCGTGGCTGCTCCCGGGTCTCCACGGAGTATTCCCCCTCGCAGCCCTGCCCTCATCTGCCTGAATAGAGGGAAGCACATGTGCTCCTCCTGCCCAGGTCCAACCAAGAGCTGCCCTGGCCCTCCCGGGGGTCTTGTTTCTCCATCACCACTTCGCGGGGCTTTGAGATTTGCTCCCACATCCCACCCTTCCCTGACCCCATCCCTACTCGCCCATGGGAGGCGCACTCAGCAAGCTGAGGTGTGGGCTGGGAAAAGCTCATGTAGGGCACCAGAGAAGCTGCCTGGTGGGGACTCACAGAGGAGAGAAAGAGGGATGCACAGTGGGTGGGGATGGAGGGATGGCGGATGGGTGCTGGATACATGGATTAGTGGATAGATGGGTGAGTGGGTGGGTGGATGCATTAGTGAATGGTGGGTGGGTGGTGGGTGGACACATGGGGAGACAAGGGTCCCTCTGCCCAGATTTTTTTACTGGAATAGCAGAATGTTCCTTTTGCCTCTCATCTTTAAGAGCCCCATAAGTATTTGAGTGATGAACCTCTCTGGCTTTGTAGCCGTCTCTTCCTTGTGGGCGCCCTCACTTGCATCAGAAGCTCTGGGAGGAAGTGGCGGTCCAGGAGCGTGGAGCGCAGGCATCGGCACAGGTGCCTGCTGGCCTTCCTGCTGCGACTGTGCCGAGCGGCTTTGCTGGTCTGCCGGGTGGCCTTCCTCATGCATGGCTGGAGACAGCAACCCGGCCAAGTTGCCCTGCCGCAGGGGCCTTCTTCGCAAGGTCCTGAGCTCTGCTCCTTCACCTGCAGTCAGTGCCAGACACCTCGTGTCCGGACTGCACACCCCACAGTGGTGGTCCTGCTCCTCAAGGCACCTGGGGTCCCCCACAGGCTTGAGTCAGACACTCCTGACCATCTCCCCACTGCTCCCTCCCAGGGGATAGAGCTCAAGGATGGCACCATTGTCCACAAACAGCCAAGCGTAGGGCGGCCTTGGGTAGCTGTCTTAGATTGCTGAAAGTTCTGAAGCATCACTTGTGCTTTAGAGTGAAATTCAGAGAGCACTGTGTCTGCACAGCAGTCCCAGAGCCTGCTCTACCCTCCCGCTGATCAGACACCAAGTCCTGCTGAGCTCACGGCCAAGGCCCCCTCACAATACACGAGTTGCATGGTCATAGCCCTGCGAGGGCGTGAGATGGCAGGGACAGCACATAGCCAGCTTCCCAGTCAAGGCTCCCGAGTCTGGAGACACTGGGGCACTCATGTGCCTGGAGTCACCTACAGAGGTCCAAGTAGATCCACACCCCATGCACGTAGCGCCGCCGAGCCTCCTGCCAACACCCCCCATACGTCCTGGTTCTCCTTGCACTGACTTCAGATGTGTAGCTCCCACTGAGGATCACAGGGCAGCTGGCAGGATTCCAGTTAACATCCCGTAGGACAGCGCAGCTTAAAGCCGGTTGTCGGATACGAAACGCCCTGGCAAAGCCGCACGCGAGCTCCCCGTACATTCTGGCAAGCGCCACCGCAAGGCACTGCACTGCTGGCCCTGGTTACTGGGTCAAGGACAATGGGTCCACTGCTCACAAGTTTGTAATGGAAGAGAAGGCCGTGTCACCCGAGGGCTGACGGCTCGGGCTCATCATCACTAACGAAGCCTGTCTCAGAAATCGGCCAGTCTGCTGTCTAATTGCTGTCAGAAATGAAGGTCCAGGTTTAATTACTGTGAGCAGAATCAGACGCGCTGGGAGTGACTCCTTCAGCATTTAAATGGCACCTCACCACCAGGACACCCGCCCGTGTGCCCTGGCACCTGCACGCCATGCAGCGCCTTCTCCTCACCTCTCCTGTCAAGGGCCCCACTCTTCTTAGGCTCTGCATTTTGAAGGCAAGCTTATGTCACTGAGGAAATGCACCTTGATGATCCAGTTCTGCTCCTCAGGATACTTCCGAAAAGAGAAAATGATTGAAGCACAAAAATATAAAAGTGCTCTTGCCTGGGCCGGAAAACCCTTGGGACCCACTGGGCCTGCCACGCCCCTGCTGTGGTACCCCCAACACTGGCCTGCGAACAGGGCCCTGCCCCTTGACGACTGCTCCCTGCCTTCCCACCAGCTGGGGACAGGTCCCCCCAAAGCTGGTGTCCCAAGGGAGGGAGGACTGTGCTGTCCTGCGGGCATCCAGCCAAGAGGGCACGCTTCCCTTCACCCGGCCTGGTGGTCTGGAGAGACTCAGGGGCATTCCTGCCAGCAGCTGGTGGCAGGGACAGCACTCCTGAAGGGGTGGCAGGGTCACTGGGGGCACGGTGCTGGCTGCTGGGCCCCAGCCTCCCCCACCCATGATCAACGGCCGGCTTTCACACTCCTTTCTGGTCCAGTACTGTGAATTTCTGTTCCCAACAGTGGCTGGCCCCAGAGAAGATTCTGGGTACAAGCAGCACAAAGCAACATGTAAGGAGTTAAAACAGTAAAATAAATAGAAGCACAGGAAGAGCAGGCTTTAACTTGCAGTGTTTGTGGGTGCGGCTGGGCCTTCACATGAGTCCCTGGCTGTGGAGTCTGGGCCTGCGATGCCAGCCCCGCAGGTGCCAGCCCCGCATGCCTCAGCAGGGGCTGCCCATGTTTTCACAAGGCAGCAGGGAGATATGCCCTGGCCGGTGTGGGCGAGGGGCACACGTTGAGTGGAGATCCACGGGCTTCTGCCTCCAAAATCCCTCACCCACCTCTTGTTTTGCTTTTCTAGTGCCACGGTTGCCATGACCATCCTGGTGTCTCCTCCCTGAGCCACACAGGGGGCAAGAGGGGGCCTTCGCTGGAGGAGGGAGGCCTTGGGGACCAGGTGTCCACATCGCTCCAGATGCTAGGGGAAGCAGCTTGCAAGGGGCCCCTCCCCTCCAGAAGGTTGCCTGGCAGTGACACAGGGCAGATCCCCAGGCCCCTGGGTCCCCTCCGCCCCCACCCTAACAATGGAGCCGATTTCACTCTTTTCTGAGATGCTCAGGACAGGAGGCGGGCCCACAGTAACCTTGGGTCTCACCCTGCAGTGCTCCAGACC
>PVKA01037560.1:0-20910 GCA_004027165.1 Ctenomys sociabilis | reverse complement strand
TGCTGCCTGATGAGGACACAGAGGAGCGTGATGGGAGACGAGGAACATGGCTGGAGCAGGGAGTCATTAACGCAGAACCTAATCGCACTGTTCTTTGCCACTGAATGAGGCCAATAGGCACCTGAATAAAAGACAATCCAATGGGAAAATGGATTGCCGAGGATTCCCATCAACATTTGTTGAAATAAGATCCACAGAATGGCCAAGAAACCACTGTGGATGATGCCAAGCACCACCAGCGTCCCGCCCAGTTCGGGTTCTAATCTGAGTGTCCAACCATGAGCAATTCTGGACGGCAGGCAGAGGCCCTGAAAGCCTCACACATGCAATGGACCTGTAAGATGGCCCAGTTCCTTAGGATGGCACTGTGGCAGTCACCCTAATTGGCAGCATATGGCCCAGGCACTCAACAGGGAACTGGAAACTCAAGGCTACACATGAGCTCCCAGAGTGATGGTGAGGGCAGCATTATCATGGTACCACAAGGACACTCAGCCCTGGGGTCCCTCACCTCGTGAGTGGACCAACCAAAGGTGGTGCCCTTTTGCAGGTGAGGGAAGGACTTATAATGGCTGCACGGTTGGCACAAGTCTGTGAAAACCCTGAGGCCCGAAGAGCATTCCAAACTGTGTACTAATTTTATATGTTGTTTTACAAACAATCTAAAAAGTAGTAGCATAAGAATCACATTAGAAGTGATACAGAATTTCAGAAATTAATATAATAGAAATTCAGCAATGGTTGTTATATTTCACATTGTCATGTTCTATTTAGTTGTTCAGATTTCCAGGTATAAACATGCTAAATTGGTCAAAGCATATAAAAAATTATAAAGGAGAGAAAATCAACTTAAGCCTCAACTGCACCTTCCAATAGACAGCAGAAATCAGCAGTACACTGGCATAGCATGAGTTCGATTGCATGTGAAATAATCTCAATAAGGAAGTGTCTTAGGGCAAATCTCTCCTGTCCCAGAGGAGGCCAGGCCACCCGATCCTGAGGGCACAGGCAGGGCCTTTGTGTGTCTCTGCCCTGATGGGGTCTCCCACACCCGGTGACCCACCCCAGCATGCCCACTCACTATGTGGTCCCTCTGAGGGGGGACACTTCCTGCTCCACTGCCAAGAGGCAGGCATCCAGCAGGTGGCTCCAGCTTCTGACCTGCTCTGTCCAGCCAGCAGCTTCATCATCGCTTCCAGCCCTATATGTTCACCCCATAGAGCCCAGGCTCCTCCCACCACGAAGGAAGAGCTGAGGCCTGCTGCACTGTGTCTGGCTACCTGTGGGGCTGCCCTGGGTACACTGCTCTGTGCCTGTGAGTGCTCAGCTCTCAGAGGCCATGCTTATGCGCAGCTCTGAGCAGTCAGGTCAGGGATGAAAGCGCTGTGGCAGGTGTGAGCTCCCTGGGCTCCTCAAGACTCCTCCTCAGTCACCCCTTCCCGAAAGGGTGGCCTGCTGGATGTGAATCCCGGGGAATCTCCCTGCCGAGGCTGCCCTGCCTGGCCTCCTCCCCAGATCTTACCTCCTGTCTCAGCAAAGCCCAGTCCTGCAGGGCACCTTCAGGTGACCATGTCTTGGTGGCCCAGGACATCTGGTGTCCAGGGGCATCCCACGCTCCTTACCTCTGGGCTGTAGAATAAGAATCCTACCCCACCCCTCCTTTCCATGTTCTTTTCTTTCATGCATTTTTTATGCCCAGAGGAAAGTTTGCAATGCTCATAGCCTCATAGTCACACAACACAGCTGAGAATCACAGATGTGGGTGTGGGGTTCTGATCTGGACCTCAATAAGGACTAGGCCACTGTGGACACTCGGCAATGTAGTTGTAACGTCCTGTAGGGAACTTCCATGGAAGTTTCAAAAAAGAGCATGTGAATATGTTTTGTTTCAATAGAAAAAATCTGTTTCTGCCATTCTTTTGCAAATGAACACCGAGCACACATAGATTGTACTGAGAAACTGAAAAATAATGTGAGCACTTTAAGTTTAAGGGTTAATAGGTTTGTAATTTACAAGAAAGAGCTTTCTTGGAAACACAGGTTCTGCTTTGCATAAAACATTTCACTGTGAAATAGAGCTATGCCAGCGTTCAGCTGTAAATCCCCCTAGCGCCTCTGACTCCATGGAGCAGGGCTGTGTCTGTTTTGTGGAGGAGAAGAAGGAAGAGGAGAGGCAGGAAGAGGAGCAAGGGGAGCAGTAGGGGAAGCATGGGAAGTTGGAGGAAAGCGAGGCTGCAGGAGGAGGGCAGAGAGACTGGGGCCTGTGTCGCCAAGCATTTTATAGCCATCCATGCTGCAGCCTAGAGAGGCATACAGGAGCCACCGTGCTGACATGCCTGTCTCTCTTTGGTCAGATACAGCGTGGAAGGCCTTCACAGACATGTCTGAAGAGAACTTCAATGAGTTTTTTAATCTCCACACAACCAGCAAGGTAAATCCAGTAACAAACATGTCATTAAATAAGTGCAAAAACCTCTGACAACAAAATACACTTTTCTTGCATATGAATGGATACAGTCTCTATACATTTGGAGTTCTCAGGCTCCCTAGGAAATCTCCCTGATGGAGCCTGCAACAAGGTCTGGGTCATGCAGTGGGGTTGGGGGAACTGAGACAGGGAGCAGTTAGAATCAGGACCCAGGAACCCAGGCCAGTGTGGACACAGGACAGTGGAGAAGATCGTGAGGGGAGTGCAGGAGGTGAAGGCCCCACCAGGATGCTCACCAAGGAGTCTCAGCACAGAAGTTGGACCTGAGGAGAGCGGGGAGGGCCAGGGAAAGGTGAGGCCCAGGTGTAGGCACAGAGCAGTTCAGGCAGCCCCTGGTGCCAGCACAGGGCACTCTGGCTCTGCCACCTTCCCGCCTGAAGCTGAGGGCAGGTGTTCTACTGGCCCATGGCCCTGAATGGATGAGGGTGGGGTCCTGAGGTGCACAGACTTGGTGGGGCCCAGCCCCAAATGCGGTCCACTCACAGCACTGTTGGTGGGACGTTCGGGTGAGGAGCCGACTCCTGTGGACTGTCAGGTGAGCTGTGTGCCGTAGTCTTGGGTTCCCCTCCTACCAGATCTTTACGCGTCTTTCTCTTCATGCAGAACAAAATTGAAGACATTCATTCCAGCCAGGAAGAAGCTGCGGAGATAGCGATACACATTCATTTCCAGATGGAAAAGCTTGTGTACTGCCAGGACGAAGCTTACTGGGATGTACTGAAGAAGGTCAGAAAGGAGGAGCCCGAGGAGGAGAAGAAGAGCAAGGGCTCTCAGGCTTCGAACAACAGTGCTATGGCCGAACTCCTCCAGCACCTGGAAGCCCACCACCAGGTGCGTGTGTTCATGTCTCAGATCTGAGGGGCAGTGTCCTTTTCTTCAGAGAGCCCCTGTGTCTGGGCTTGTGTAGTACCAGGTTCTGAGTCAGCTGTGAGGGTCCGTGGAAGCAGTTTGGCCTCAGCTAGGCAGAGGTTCAGGAGTTTGGAGACCCACATCCAGGTTGGACTGGTGCGTGGACCCAGCCCCGTGCCTTCATCTTTCTGAGCCTGGGCTATCTTCTGAGTTTCCATCTTCAGGGCCAGCACCCAGCCTCCTCCTGTGTATTAGGGATCTGAGCTCTCAGATGCCTCTAGAAACAGGACTGGCTGATAGGCCCGAGTACAGGGTCCCCCTGGTGCATCCCTGAGGTCACATGGGACAGAATTCCTCGAGGACACTGATTCCTTGAAGGCTGTGTCCATGTTCCCACCCAGGGCTTCCAAATGGCACAATCTTGGGACGTCCACTTTGCTGGCACCCGGTCTCTTCTCTTCTGTGACCCTTGGCACAGGCTGTTCGTGGCTCCCTTGCCCCACTCCCTATTGCTGACCCTGCCAGAACAGTCCCTTGTGCTTGTCACCTTCCTGGGTTCTTTCTGAGTGTGTGGCTCTTGACACATTGGATGTGATTCACCATTTGGGAACATCTATGACACTGTTGTCCTTATATCCAAGAAAAGGAAACAGAGCCAGAGGCACAGCAGAACTTGGTGGGCCACCAGCACATGCCACAGCCATGAGATCAAAGTGTATCCAAAGGAGTGAGTGCAAGAGGACAGATGGGCACAGGGAGACAACACAGAGAAGACTTGGTATCTCTCGCAGTCCAAGCCCTGCTGCCAAACAGCCTGAGGCTTGACCTAAACCAATGTGTGGGACATTCTCCCAAGGGCCCAGCATGTGAGAATGTCCTTTGGGCTGAGTGGACCCTTCTCAGTTGTAGAGCACATTCCATGCTCTTCCTCTAGCTCCAAGGCGATGGTCAGGGAGGCCAGGACAGAGGCTATCACGCACGGCCCCTGTGCGTCCTTCTCTGTTCACGTGGAGCCCCTTCGGCTTTAAGGACTGAGAATGCTGAGTGGGAACCCAGGCCAGGATCTCCCTCCCTGAACCCCTGGGTCCTCTAATTCTCATGTCACAATGAAAGAGCCTTTCCCTGTACTTGCCACGCAACCCTTTTGTGACCTGTCCCTTTTTCCAGGAGGTTCACAGCCGCATCTCCACCCACATCCCCTTGATGATCCACTATTACATCCTACACCTCTTTGGCCAGCGCCTACAAAATGCCATGCTGCAGCTGCTGCAGGACAAGGAGGGCTGTACCTGGCTCCTGAAGGAGAGTAGTGACACCAGCGAGAAGAGGAAGTTCCTGAAGGAGCAGCTGGCACGGCTGGGCCAGGCCCGGCGCAAGTTCTCCATGTTCCTTGGTTAACCTGGCTCCCAGGCCTCAAGGGAGGATGCCCTGAGCCTCTCCTAAAGGCCAAGCCAGGGAGTTGGAGTCTCTTAGCAGCTCCTCAGTACTCAGTGGCAGAGAGAAATCCCTCCTTTTTAATCCAGTATATGTGGGGTCCAAGAGGAGAGCAGTTTGATTGCCAGCCCTAAGAGGACAGTCTCGGCACAAGCACAGGCTGCAGACTAGAGGGAAGATGGCACCATCCTAAAGTGGACAAGCATGTCACTCGGAGTCCTCCCCTGTCCTCACTCTTTCTGAGCCTGAGACTTAGCCCCCAGAAAGATTGTTTCCTTTTCTCTCCACAATGTGCTCTGGAACCAGCCTTGTAGTAGCTGCCTAGGACTTGGAGAACTTGGGCCTCCTCTGAACAAATGTGTGACTGTTGCTTTTCAGGGGATGCCAGGAACAGTAGCAGGAGGAACAGGTGGCAGTGAGTGTCGATTCTAGGCTGTCTGTTGGTGGGTTGGTGGAGGAAGGGATTATTGCAGGCTCTTCCTCTCTCCTGGGCTTCAAACTATGCCCACACTTGGTTGTACAGCTGGCACCAAGCGTGCTAGTTTCCAGAGGGGAAGAGCCAAGGGAAGACACTGAGCACGGAACTCAGCTAGGGACTGCGGCCAGATGGCAGGCAACATGTGGACCATTTCCTCCCCAGAGGACTGTCCAATCCCAGGGCTGTGTGTGGCCAAGACAGGCAGCCCCGGCGATGTGCTTGCGTTCCACCCTTGCCAAGCCTGCTTCTAGGTCTTCCCTGCACCAGGCCTGTCAGAGGGCAGCATGGGGGCCAGATTCCTACGGAGCATTGTAGGGAGCAGCTGACGGAAATTGGATGCACATGTGGGGGGAGGTGAGGCTGGTCTGGGAATGAAGAGTGCCTACAGCAGGCAAGTAGTTTGGTCCTAAAATACATTGCCTAAGACAACGCAAACCTATGTCATCGAATTTGAACTTTTTTGTGAAATATATACATAAAGTCCCATTTGTTGTTTGTTCAGTTCCTTTCCTCCCATCAGACAAGAGAGGGCTCCACCTGATCTCAATTTTCATGTCTTTATTTCTAAATCCTCGTGCCTATTTACCTCAGAAAAATGTAGAGGTACACAGGATGCAGCAATGGACAAGGACTCAGGTGATGGACACCGAGTGAGGGCCTGTTTCTCTTGTGCAAACAGGGCAGAAGCAAGTTGGTTGGCACCAGAATCCAGCACAGGACTGCATTAAAATTGGCAAGTTTCAGGTGCAGAATTTCAGGTGGAGACTTGTGTCTTGAAATAAAATTGAAAAGAAAAGAAAAATAAATCTGGTTTACAAGAATCTGGAAGTAAAAGTGTAAGTATGGGACAATAATTGGTTTAAGAACAAAAGATGTATTTCTATGTGGAAGTGAATTTTGCTAGATTGATTCCTGTATTTTCCCAGTTTTGGTTGGAAGGCATTTTCAAACTGCAAAGACTTGTCTCAGAGGAATATTTTAAGATCAATCCCTGAGCATGCAAAGGAGAGAGGAACCACAGTCCCACTGATTCAGTTTAAACTCCAGCTTTGCTCAATCAAATCAGAAAGGAATGGGAGCAGACAAAAAAAAATTCCTTGGAATTGTGTGCACCTGGCTCATGGGGTGCAGGCGTGGTGCAGAGAAGGCCCTGCCCTCTGATCCTAAGCGGACTCACCTCTTTGACTTCCCTGCTGCCCATGTATCTGGGCACCATGCCCAGCTCCGACCACTCACAGGCACAGCCGCAGGCAAAGTCCCTGTTGCCACTATGCACATTTCTGATTCCAGAAGTTTAGAGGACAGAAACAACTCCTGGACTCAGAACTTTCTCAGTAGTGGAGCATTAGGGGCCAAAGAGGGAGCTGCAGCAGGCCCCCCAGTGGGTCATCAGCCTGCCACCAGTGCCAGCGAAGGCTGCAGAGGTGCTGTCCACCAAGGCCCCGTGGAGACAGAGCGTGGGTGCCGAAGCCCATCCCTGGCAGTCACAGGCCTCAGCATTGTGGATATTTGGATGAACAGAAATTTCTCTGACTTTTACAGTGATTGATGAAAAAGTAAACAGTTCGGTGCAGGAGCCACCCTGTGTGTAAGATGAAAACAGCCTGTGTGCTGAGATGAAGTCATCTGCAGTAGAGCCTTCAACAGCTCAGGGGCTGGGACATGTGTCTCCTATGTGCACTCTGTTAAAAATCTGAGTATAGCTTTTGACCTCTTGAATGTACAAAGTACCACTGAACTGGTGCTGAACAGAATCTTCATCAACAACAGAGGTGATTGTGATTAAGGCTTACGTGATAGGTTTCATGTATTGTCCACGGTAGGAAACGTGAAAATCACCAGAAACCTCATCTTACTGTAGTACACAATTCACTGGAGCAGAAAAGCTGCACAGACACGGACGATGGAGAGCAACACAGCATTTTAGTAAGTGTGAGTCTAATCGCCAGCTTTCCTGCTGCTGGTGAAAGCACTTGATGCCCACAACTTAAAGAGAAAAGGTCTATTTCAGCTTAAGGTTTCAGAGGTTTCCATCCTAGGCTAACTGTGTCGGAGTCAGAAATATCCTGGCAGGAGGAGGAGGCAGAGGAAATCTGCTCAGTGGTGTCCAGGAAGCAGAGGGCAGAGGCAGAGCACACGAGGAAGGGGCCTGGGACCAGAGATAGTCCCCAGGGCTGTCACCACCATCGTCCCGCCCCCACAGGACCTTTTCCTAGTAGACCCCTTCTCCTACAAATTCAGCTTACTCACTGAGAAGCTTAGCACTCTTCCAATGCAGTTGTCATTCCAGGAGGGTCTCGATCCAGTCAATGAACAGTTAGGATGAGATGGCACCACCTACCGCCCTTGCATCTACTATAATGAGCCTTGATTTCAGGTAGATGTGGTATAAGAATGTACTTTTTTTTTTTTGTGAGATTGAACCAAGGAAGCTCTAAACTACATCCTCACCAATCTTAAATTTTATTTTAAGAGAAGCTGTCATTGAGTTGCTGAGGTGGGCCTCATACTCGGAATGCTTTTGTTAAGCAGTGCTTCAGGGTCAGCCCTGAGGCCAAGGTCAGTAATGGGTCAGGACTCAAAGTTTCCTAGGCACCTTGCCCCAAACATTCCTTCCCTTGGTTTCCTAGGTAACCTACACCAACCCAATCCAATCCTGTGACACAGGGTACTGTGGTCTCCATTCACTTGGCCTTGCCCCATGTTGGTGTCAGCTCACTCCCTTCTGACATAAACAAAATTAAACCACAAGGAAGATAAATGATGTCCACCTGCAACCTGGCTGCTCCCGCCATCAACCGTCCTCCGTAAGAGATCCTATACAGTCTCTTGTCCTGCCTTTATTCACTTCTGTCTTGGTCTGCTAGACCAAGCCTTGATGCCCCCAGTGAATCTTCTACATGCTTCAGAATGCCTGGTCTGGTTGACTGCATGGTTTCGTACCTGACATTTGGTGCCGAGAACCCAGCAGGGATGCCAAGGCTTCTGCCAGTCCCTTGACCAAGATTTTGCCCTGGTCTGTCGCCAGCCCTTCTGAGAAGAGGGCAAGCCTTGGACCTCCCTTGCTGACCTAACACTTAAAACTGAGTATTTCCTTATCTCTCATTCCACCCATTTAAAATTCAAACCTCTCTTGTTGTCCAACTTGTTGGTTAAACAAAACAGAGAGGGTCATTACTCCCTGGGGATTTGCTGCCTACAGTCGTCTCTTTCTTTCAATTTATCAATGACAAATGTCTCCACAGCTCTTTTCCCAACTTTCTTTTTTTATTTGGTGGAACCGAGGGTTGGACTCAGACCCTTGAGCTTGCCAGGCAAGTACTTATTCTACTGAGACATCTCCCCAGCCCTTGAGCCATTTCCCCAGGCCCCAGCTTTAGCCGAGACAAGATCACTTTCTATATTTTAATTTTCCTTTTCTTTCACTACACATCTTGAAGATTCACTTGCCCCTGCCTCCAGCCCTCTTCCCTGTGACTCTTTCAACTCAGTACCTGGGACAGATAGCTTCTGAATTCCTTCAGGGTTCCTTCCAGGATTTCTCCAACACTGAGGTCCTCTTGTGCTCTTCCTTTCCTATTTCATCCTGCCTTCTCCCTGAGGACAACTATCTCTACTCTGAACAGCTCCCCTCTTGGCTCTATGCCTTTAGGCCAGCCCTTGCCCTACTCTATGAAGTCCTGTGGACATGCTGAGCTGCTCCTTCCCCCTACTCAGCCTCCTCTCTGACTGGGGACACCTGTTCTGAGGGCTTTGGCTCTACATCCCTTTATGATGCTCTTGCAACAAGATTGTCATCCTCAGCTCCTCTCACACCCCTCCCCCACTCTGTCTTCTCACCACTATCGGCAGTTCTTCAAGGCCCCCTCACAACTATTCTTCTGTTGTAGACTGTGTTAAGACTGTCCTTCGAGGCCCCTTAGGCTTCTCTGACCTCAAAGTCAAATGCCTAACTTTTCTCTGCAACAGCCAATTGGACAATGAGACCATCTAGGCCCCTCCAGGAGCTCTTAACGATCATACCTTTGTTAGTTTAGATAACTTTTGTCACCTCAATAGGAAATAGTCCGAGGTTCCCTACCTTCCTTTCTTCTCCCTCTGCAATCACCAGGAACTCTGCCTGTTGGGGAACAGCCCCGAACAGATCCTCTTAGCCAAAGCCCCTACTGAGCCCCTGCCCACCTTGTGACGAGGATGGGCGGCAGACGAGGCTCCTGGGGACCCAATGCCCCAGTCCTGAGCCCCCGTCTATCTGCCAAGTTTCTCTCCTCTGTAACCTGCCTATGTGTTGCTGCCAGCCCCAGGTCAAGTGAGCTGAGTGTCACCAAGATTTCCAGTCCCAGATAGAGGGCAAGCTGTCTCCATGGCCTTGGCAGAGGGTTACTACCCTTGTGCCCTGCTAAGGACGAGTGTCTCCCCATTCCCAGTTCTAAAACTGTGGGCCCATGTCCAGATTTTTCTTCATGCAGGGGACAGAACAAACTGTGTTCACATTCTTTGGTAGAGGGTAGGAGGCAACACAGTCACACCTGTTCCTGAGGACCCCCGACCCACATCTTAAAGCCCAGCTCATCTCAAATTCTGTTCCTATGAAAAATATTCATTTCAACCCCAAAAAAAACTTTCATTTTTTTTTCAAAAAAACTTTTAACCCTTTAAAACTCCTGCTATCCAGAGTTAAAAATCTCTTAAAAGCCTTCCTTTGCTCGCACCCCTCTCACATGCCCACAACCTGCCCAGTCTCTCTCTTCTGTATCTGTGTCTCTGTCTCTCTCCCTCTCTTTCTCTCTCTCTCTTTCAGATCCTCCTACACCCCACCCTGTAGTCACCACTTAAAGCTGTTGCCCTGTTGCAGGCGCTGCCCACTGTTGTCACTACAGGCCCCCACCCCCAGTGCCTCTGCCACAGGCCACTACTGGCCACTACCAGAACCTAAAGCTGCAGCTGCTGCTTCACCTTCTGACCCCTTTCAGGAGCTACAGTGATTCCTCACTCTCTCTTTGCTCCCTCTCCCCTCATCTTTCCTCACCATCTCCTTCCAGTTATAAAAAAAAACAACTAACAACACATTTTGCCCCCAACAGCACGTGCCTCTCCCTCTGCTATGGAGCTGACAGCAGGATAACAGCCCATCCATCCTTCCCTTTCCAGTTGAGCCTGCTGCATACCCTCACTCCCCAACCCCTCAGCCTCTTGGTAGACAGTCTCCTGTTCCAGCCACAGGAAGAGAGAGACCCTGAGTCACAGCTTCCCACTTCCCCTTTCCAGCCTTCTTGCTAGCCTGCAAGTCCAGGTTTTGTGAGTTGTCAGTGCTCCTCTATTGTGCTGTGTCTAATCCTCACACTCTGATCAGTTTGCTTTCTCCCACTCAAAATTGGTAACTTGTCAAGCAAGGGCTGATTGAACTGAGCCATCCCCTTGTCCCCAAAATTGGTAACTATAAATAAGACATTTTTACATTTTTCAAATCCTTTTTTTTTTTGCAGTATCAGGGATTGAACTCAGGATCCTGCATTTGCCAGGCAGGAGCTTATTCTATGAGCTATTTCCCTGGCCCTGAAATTATTCTTATAAGCAATCTCTGCTAATTGACCTACAAAGGTTCTGATTAGTCTTTCACAATTACAACTTAAATTGGTCATCATAATTTAACCTGGCCAGAAATATATTTGAGTGCAATGATTTTGGAAAGGCATTCATGTATGTTGTGTATATGTTTACATGTCATTCCGTAAACAGCTGTTCTTTCTGTTTGAGCTCTAAAAATATAGACTTAAAATAATGCTTTCTCCTATTACCAGCCAGTCTAAATAATATTAAAATTAATTTACAGTTAAACAAAAATCATTAAAATGGGGAGAGATGGTTGGACAGGACTCTTGCTTGGTGGATAGAAGGTGGCCAACCTTTGTTCTCCAGGGGGGAGACCCTAATAATCTCCTTAGAAGACACCCTAATAATTTGGTAGAAGCAAAAAAAAATTAGAATAAGGTTTTCTCACAAAAATTGCTACATGAAGTATATTCATGCCTTTCCCTTCTGCTCTAGATATTGATAAGAGGTTTATGTCGAGCCAAAATAAGGCCATTGGTTAAATGGTAATTTTGTCATCATCTGTTATGGCTGTTAAGTGACACTATTATATGTGATTGTTGATATGATATCAAATGTTCTCTGTAAAAATTTACCTACAGTGTGTTAACATTCTATAGGAATTTAACTGCTACAATGTCCATGGTTGAGAAGAAATCTGTTCTCTGGTCACACTTCATATTTCAAAGTGTTTGATAATTAAGTATATTCCTCTCCTGAAAAAACAGCCATTATTAATTTCTTTCTTTTTTTTTTTTTGCGGAACTGGAGATTGAACTTAGGCCCTTGGGCTTTCCAGGCAAGCACTTATTCTACTGAGTTGTCTCTCTGGCCCCTTTAATTGCTATTTTATATCCTGATCTGCTCATGAGATTCATGCCAAGCTAAAAAGACAAGTCTCAGCCCTCAAAGCTCACAAAGAAACTTATTTACCCTGACTTTCCATGTCTTCAATAAGAGACCAAAATTAACCATACCCAAGTGCCGGCTTTCGGCTGCGATACCCGGGACTCCCATCAAGCTAAGACCTTAAGAAGGTGTTGCTCAGCCTAAACAATGCTGCCACCCGAGTTCTTCCTGCAAGTATGGCAAAGGAGGACCTTGGGCACGAGCCTGCCCGATTGCAGACTTAGTTTCATCTACAAGCTCGAGGGTCACTGGAAATGCGACTGCCATGCCCTCCAGAGAGCGGGTAAGTCATCCAATTCCTCACCCTCACAGGGGCACTCACCACAGCCAGCTCCATCAGTACTCGAATTGTTTGGTCTTGCTGCTGAAGAGGAACACCAGAGCTTGGGGTCCACGGCCCTCATCAGGGTATCTTCATCCTACTGGATATCTGTTATGGTTTGTGCCTGTGTTGTCCCCCCAAAGCCTCCTGCAGTCGTAGGGTGGCTTCTGAAGTTTGTGATTGATTACTGTGGGTGTGGATGCTGCCCTTGCCCTGGGACAGGTAATTTGCATTACTATGTCAGGTGGGAAGAGAGGCCTGCTGCCTGAGCTGCTGCTACTTCTCTCTTGTGCTCTTGCGTTTTGCTGCTGCCATGAAAGGTTGCTTTCTGCTTGTGCCCCTCTGCCTTGCAGCCAGCTGAATATGGAGTGAAACCTCCAGTAGCTGTGAGCTAAATGAACCTTTCCTTCCTTCATTTTGTGCGTTATTTATCCCAGCAACGAGGAAAGAATAACTAAGATAACATCTCAGGTACAAAGAAGAAAACAAAACAAAACTATTTTCTCGCAGACACGGAGACCACATATAATGTTCTTCCTGAGTTCTTTTTTTTTTTTTTTAAATGTTTTAATGTATTTTATTTTTCTGGCAGAACCAGGGATTGAACTCAGGCCCTTGGGCTTGCCTGCATTATAAAGTTGCTGTATTAGATCTATAGTTCCACAGCGGGTGTTGATGGCTGGCCTACATGACCCCTTCAGACAGGCCCATCCCTTGCTCACTCCAGACACTGTTCTTCACTCATAATTTCCTTGTGATCCCAACCTGTCCCATACCTCTCATGAGGAGAGACCTCCAAAAGCTCCACTTGTCACTCTCCTCTCTGCCCCGGCGGTGTATATCCCATACACCTAATCTCAGTGAACAGCCAGCTCTTCTCTCCCCCTTCCCTTGTCAACAACATACTCTGAGACACTTGCAGTTCCACTTGCACCATGCATGCTATTCCTACACTCAAGTGCCTCAGAGCTCCTATGGTCTTTCCTTCCATTTCCCAATACCCAATAGCCCCGAAACATCAGAGGGAACTGAAGCCCATCATTTGCCATCTCGTTATTCCTCCCCTCCAAAATGGTCATGATAAAATGACACATTCAGATCATACACTCCCTTTTTCCTTCTACCTAGACCACCAACCTCACCAAAGGTTGCCTGTACACGTCCATTCCAAGGCCTGATCTCACGGCCATCCCGGCCATACCCAACATCACACACATGTGTCATTGATTTTTCCCTTTTACAACTTCTCTCTTCCCACAGTCTCACATGTTCAATATACCTCCAGACTACCAACACAAAATAGACACACAGCTGTTTCTGTGTGTGTGGCACCTTGATATATAAAAGTTTCTTCTTTGACTCGATCTCCTTAAAGGGCCCATTACAGGGCTTGCTATTATGTTCACGGTAGCCCCTGCTTTATTTCCCTTATCCACAATCTGTCACCAGATTAACAACCCCAAATTTTAATCAAATACTTCAGTCCTATTACTCCTACCAGGCCTTGCTCCAATGAGACCCCTTCAATGAAGCCAATTCCTCACCCTGATCTCCAGACTCATGGCCCATTGATGCTCCTGTTCAGCAGGAAGTAGCCAGGTGAATTCTTTGCCCTTTTTCTATCAAATAGAGTCTGAGATGATAGTTCAGGACTAAAAGTTTCCCAGGCACCATGGCCCAAACATTCCCTCCCTTGGTTTCCTAGGTAACTTACACCAACCCCAGTCCAACCCTGCCCCACATTGTACTCTGATCTCCATTCACTTCCCCTTGGCCCATGTTAGTCTTAGCTCATTCCCTTCTGACATAAAATTAAACCACGAGGAAGATAAATGATGTCCACCCATGATCCAGCCCTCAATCACCCTCCCTGAAAGATCCTATATAGTCTCCTGTACCCCCTTTGATCACTGATGTCTTGGTCCACTAGAAAGCCAGCCTGCTTCTACCCCCAATAAATCTACTCATATCAGAATGCCTGGTCTGGTTGATTGCATGGGTTTCTACCTGCCAGTCAGGATCTGTTTGCTCCCACGAGAAAGTGAGCTCTTTGGGCACAAGCGCTGAACAGTGCCAGCACTCAGTGGTATAAAATGTTGACCCTGGAGGAGAACTAGGAACCTTTAAATAGGGATTGAGAAATCCTCACAGTCGTGGACTCTGATCATATCTCCTCAAACTAGACTGCTGGTAAAAGTTCAGACTTGGAAATAAAATACACCCTAGAGAAGCAAGTTACATAAGGCAGCGCCAAGACCAATATGTGATTATATTGGGGGCGAGATGTGAAGCATGAATACTTGAATCCGAGTCAGAAATTCCCAAAATTCTGTCCACATTGTACCTGTAGCTGAAAACTGACATATGTGGACTTTCAACCTTTCAGCTTTCATAGACTTAGGAGCTATGAGCAACCCCTGAGAGGACCCATCCCGTCTCAGTGTGAAATTTCTTTTTTTTTTTTTCCAGAAAGCATCAAAAAGTGAATTTATTTAACCATACTCAGTTGATAATACAGCAAGTGGGTGAATAATTCATACTATAGCATGCTGAATGAACTGAAAACAAAAAGTTGTTTGGAAGGAGGCAGAGGAACTTTGTCCTGTAAGAATCAGAACCGAGGGGCTCCATAATCATCTGGCATCCGTTCAATGTTGTATCTGTGATTAGAAATGTACATGATAGGAACTCCAGGGATCTTCCGGATTCTGGATTCTCCGTTTAAGGTCCCGGTCAACTGTGGCCACAATGTAACACTTGTGCTGAGTTACTCTCTGCACTAAGCAGTCCTCTGCGTAGGTCCCTTTATGTGTGCAAGGTAATCGTTCAAACCGTGGATCCTTGGCAATCCTTAGGGCCACTCGATACTTCTGTCCCAATTTCTCAATTTCCGCCATTACACAATCAGTTATACAAGGAATACACTTGGCATACAGACAGTCCATCATTGATTGTACCAAGTCCAATTTGGCTTTGATGGAAAAGTTGATAAAGTTGGTATCAACCAGGATATGATAAGGTGGGCCCTGCTGTGTATTATACTGGAAGAATAAGCAGGAAGGATGTTGGGGGACTTCTCTTTCCTTTAGAGCACTGGGATCTTTCTTTTCTTTCTTTTTAGGTTTTAATCTATCCTTTTCTTTGAGTCTCTCATCTCTGAGTCTAAGCATTCGCTTCATGGTCGCATACTTTCTTGTTTTCTTTTGTTTCCCCATGCTCACGCCGCCGTCCTGTTTCTTCTGGCTCAGTGTGAAATTTCTAAGGTGCAAAAGCAGATGAGCCACAGCAGTAGGTAGTGGCCCCTGCGTAAGTGACTGAAGAACCCATCAGCTTTACTGCAGACCACAGAGCAATATGTCATGTGTCATCAAAGGAGATGATAGAGCACCAAGTGCTCCAGGCAGTCCTGATCTCTGGCTGTGGCGGTGGCACCAGCACTGGGCGGCTGGGAGTTGTGAGTCCTGCCTCTGCTGTTCCCATGGCGCCTGCTGTCTCAGTGGGCGGGTGTCTTGCCCCGGCCCTCGGGTACCTGCATGACTTTGGGGATGAGCCCTGGTACTGTAGTGGGAGGGTCGCCAGTCCTGGTCACTTCAGTGTGGCGGGCCATCCCCACTGAGACACGTGTGACGTTCCCACAGACACGCTCTGCCTCCTACATCCCAGCCTGTGCCTGTGAGCAGCTCAGCACTCACCTCAGAGGCCCGTCCAGGCTGGCCACCTCTTCCCTGGAACGCAATCCCTCCTGAGCATTTGCTTCCAGCCTCAGTTCCGCTGTGCCCACTGTGAATGGCAGCAGGCCTGCTCAGCCCATGGTGACAGGGAGCCTTTCGTGTGTCTTGACCTCAGCCAGGGATGGAGCCGCTGCCCCACCTCATAGGCAGGAAGTGACGCGCCAGTGGGAGGGGCTCACGAGGGACACAGTGTGCTGCTCTGTGCACAGCAGTCCTGGGTATCAGGGGAGAGGATCCATTTGAGGCCATGACAGGCTATGGCCTATCTACCTGCTCCTCTCAGCACTTGCCTGGGACTTGGTGCCCTGGAGGTGCATTTTAAAATAAAGGAACAGTTTGATTTTTTTTTTATAATTTTAGGGAAAGGTCTCCAGAGTGTTTAGGGTTTACTACTATATCAGAGTTGTGGTGATTGGACTGTTTATGCCTGCCAAGAGCTGGGATTAAAGGTGTGTGCCACCATGCCCAGGCTCAGTTGCCTTCTCAGCAGGCTTTGGGAGCGGGGCAGTTAAGGAAGGCCCTCGGATTCAATCCCAGCTCCTGTGAACTATTTGGCCAGTGATGGAACAGTTTGATTTTGTTGGAAAAATTTTTTCTAGATTTTAGTAAATTCATGAAAGTAAAATTTCCTACTCATAAAAACATGGATTGGAAACACACATACACATGACTTTTCCAGGTAAGGGAGGGAGGAAAGGGTAAATGGAGCTCAGCAAGCTGGAGTGTCCTGTGCTGTCCTGCAGCCCAATGAGCAGGTGCCAGAGAGACCATACTCAGGCGACACAGATTCAGGCTGGGCTGCTCCTACCCACACAGCCCCTGGTCCTACAGCTGCAGCTAAGGTGGTTGTGGCTCCACCCTCCCCTGTCTCTGGTTTCCCTGGAAGTAGCTCAGGCCATAGAGTGGCAGGAGAGAGGCAGGAGCAAAGAAGCCTCCAAGGGGTCCATGAAAAGACCTCTTCCCTGAGTCTTTCCCAAGGCAGAGCAGCCCCCTTCCTGCTTCACAAGCCCCAGGTGCTGCAGCTTGGAGCTCCGTCCCTACTGTGCTGCACACCCATCTTATCAGCCTCTTCCTTTGCTCCTGGCCTGGAGGCAGCATTTGGAGCCTCCCCTGGTAGGCGCCGTGTGACCCCTGCTGCCTCACCCACCCTGGCCTTGTGGCCCTCAGGATCAGATCATACTTAGTGGGTTCAGTGTCTGGTCAGGAGTCTGCACATTTTGGGGACAATTTCTAAGTACACAAGGTTTATTCAAGCATAGGCTATAACCTGTTTCAGACTGGCCAGGTCTGGGCCTCAGTAAAAGTCTCCTGGGTATTGGAGCACCCAGGTCTCCAAGAGGGAACTCAGAGCACTAGGGACAGAAGGGAAGGAGACTCAGGGGCCTGGGCTCTCCCCTGACCTAGCCTGTCACTGTCCCTGAAGGAGGGCTGTTAGCATGCCCACCCTGCCCAGGAGCTGCTGTGCCAGGCGTGTGGGGCCCAGGCATGATTATCTGTGCCACACTCCTTCTGAGCAGCCTCCCCTGGTGGGAGAGGGCTGTGTGCAGATTGATCCTCAGGGGCACCTTCTCTGAGCCCCAGGCATGCCTTATTCCCACATACCCAGGACCCCATGCGTGGCTCTCCATCTTTCTGCACGAGGTGCAGCCTCTGCACCCAGTCTCTAGCAGGCAGCAATGAACGGTGTGTGACATCGGGATTTCTGCCCCCCTGAAGCCCAGTAGCTCAGATGAATCCCTCTCTGGAGACAGGAGCCCTCCCTCTTAGCCCCAAACCCTCTCACCTCTTGTTTGCTGGTCCTCTGCAGAGGGGTGTAAGAACCCATAGCTAGAAGGGTCAGGAGTCTGTGACCTATAGCACCCAGTGTCCCCATCTGCCAAGGATGTGTAGTGAACAATCTGATTCCAGAATGGGAAGGGAAGAAGGGAGGCTGAGAAGTTTGTGTGTGCTGTTCCCTGAATGACAGAGAAGTGTCAGGACAGGTGCCTGCACATAGTAGGTACACTGCACATACTTGTGCAGTGAATGAACCCAGCCAGCTCCTGCCCAGATGTCTCAGTATCTGGGGGTGGCTCTTAGTGGATCCAACTCGGATCAGCTTTACAGAAATGCCCGCATTCAGTACCTTGGCTCCATTAGAAATAGATCCTTACTGAAATCTCCATCTGACTTGGCATCTGAGGGGACTGGGATAGGGATAAGGACCCCTGCCCTCCCCAGAAGCAGAGTTCCACCTCCGAGGGCAAGGTGGCAGCTGTGCAGCTGTGCTGCCCTCTTCCTCTGATCTTCTCAGCCTGGATCCTCCCTACAGGGAATCTGTGCTACCAGGTAGCAGGAGCTGTCCTTCAGGCAGAAGAGTGGCAGTGGAGGACGAGGGCTGCCCTGTCACTTTGGGTCATTACTCGAGCCCTGTGAATGCTGCCTGGATGCGGCTGGGTCGCACTTCTGCAGCCTGAGCACCTCCGAGCTCAGGCAAGCAAGTACCTGGCAGCACCTGGGTCCACAGGCTCGCAGCTGTGGCAGGAAGCTGGTACGCTGCAGGTCAGCTGACCTCGCTTCTGACCAGAGGCTCATAGAACCAGTGTGTGTGCGCGCGGCACATTCCATCCCCTCTCCTCCTCCTCAGGACGCAGGGATGGGTTTTGAGGTGACTTGCCTCCTTGCTAATTCCTCCGTGTTTCGGGTTCTGAAACAGAAGGAAGACCAGAGTCCAAAGTGAGAATTCAAAATGAGCCTTTCAGACCCTGTGGGAGCTCGGGGCCTTCTTGACTTCTACTCATGCAGGAGAAAGGACAGAGAAGTGCCCTGAGTGACAGAGGACAGAGTTTTTTTTTTTTTTTTTTTAATGCAGAGAGTACTCTCTACTTAGTAGGTATGCATAATTTAAAATTAATCATTTATAACCTATCAATGCAGATGGGCATAATTCACAGGTTAATTCGACAATAGATTGAGTACTCTATCCAGATGAACTATCTTTTAGTTTTAACAAAACAAAATCATTGGGTACATTCCTGTACCGATGGATAGGCAGCCTGGCCTAAATTTAATTATCACCTATTTTATAGCGGCTGATCGTCTCAGGTACATATACATCAACACGAATCACTCTGACTTAGTTTAGTACAATTTAACACTTTCTGTGGTTAGTAACCTTTAATCTACGCAAATGTTATGGCCTGTTTGCTAAGGGCAGTTATGAAAGAGCTCTTCAGTCTTAGGAGAATTCCCCCCATGCGAGGGCTTCAAGCTGTAATTTTTAAACTAATGAGTGGTCTTGAGCACCCTGTTATTAATTTGCAGAAATTGTTAGTTAGTGTAAAATCCAAGTAACTAGTTACACCTCCTTGCTGTCTTCCCCAGGTCCCCAGAACATCCTGCTCCAGGGCCTCTGTGGCTCCCAGAGCCCCTCCCTGGGCTCAGAGGTCCACCCTGGCCTGTGGCTGAGCACTGTTTCTAGGGCTGCTGGCTCTTTCTCCTCTCACCCCAGCGCCCAGCAGGGAACTATCAGGGTGCTCAGTGTTGTGGAACAAGGCGAGGAGGGAGAGAGGAGAGGAACCGGGGAGCAAGGGCAGTGTTTCCCATCTTGGGGCTATCTTTACAATGCAGTGGTGTTTTCCCAGTGTGAAGGCCCTGGAACCTGGCCCCCCAGAGCCCTGATCCTAGAGAGGCCTCCTCACCTCCAGCAGGCATGTAAATCCTGGGGCCTCAGCCCAGCACCCTCTGCTCCCCTAGGCTGGGCCAGCCTGACAGGCTTTCAGCTTTTGGCCCTCCAACAGGGCTCAGGCTCTGCCGTACCCAGGACAGAGGACCAGTAAGGTCCTGGTGGAGACTTTGACCACAGAGAAGCAGCACCTTGGGCTGCTCTAGAGGGACATGGAAATGCAGGGATGTGGAGACACCCTAGCCTGTTCTGAAGCGCTGGCAGGTGAAGCATATGCAGGGACCCCATAGGCCCCCAGCAGGGTCAGCTTACTGAGGTGGAAGTATAGGTCACCTGAGTGCAGAGCCCACTTCTAGCCCAGAGATGCAGTGGGGACACGGGGCTGTGCTAGCCGGGTTTGGATGCTTCCCTCCCCACGAAGGGTCCTGCTGCTTTGCTTGTATTCACATTCCAGGTCTGCATGGCAAACCCAGTCCTGCTCCCGCTGTGGCTCAGCCTGAGACCTCACAGCAAACTCTGCTCCTGATTAGCCCTCAGGCCAGCCCAGGGTTTAAATCCTTCCCTGGTTCCCAGCAGAAATCCTGAGTTTCTTTTCTGAAATCCTGGGAGGAGAGAATAGAAACTGAAACTGAACTTGACTGGAGAAAATGGGAAGTTGGGGGAGGCTGGAAAGGAGCCAGGCCAGGAAACATGCCCACCCCAACGCCCACCTCAGTTTCCAATCCACAGGCAAACTCCTACTCCCATCCTCCAGGCCCCACCCCAGTCTCATGCCCCTCTCTCTCCACCTCCCCCTGTCCTCCTGGCCCGGCCCCTCTGGCCTGGTGAAGCCTGTGGCCTGGGGCTTTCAGGATTCTGTCTGGCAAAGATCCCCTGGTCTGAAGCTGACTGTCCTGCTCCAGCCAGACCTTCGGACTCCATCTTGGCCTGCAGGGCTGCGGCCCTCTGCTGCTCAAATCCTCAGCCCTTGAGCTTATAGCTCAGGACAGGTGTCACCTAGTTCCTCACTGGCAGGTGAGGGCCTCTGAGGACTTGGCAGGGGCTACTGGTAGCTGTCAAAGTTTCATTTCTGCTCTCAGCCACTCCCACCCAGGCTGCCCTGGGCAGTGGGCGGTGCAGTGGACCTGCCCTTCACTCTGGGCGGGGCATGGTCTGCACTGCTTAAAGCTGAGCCCAACTTTCTTTGTCACTATGAGCAGCATCTGAGCTGGTGAGTGTTGCCTGCTGGGGTCCCACAGTAAGTGGCTCAGAACAGAGGCCCCTGGAGCAGAGGGTTCATCCTGAGACAGCACCCAGGGTGGGATGCAGGTGCCTGTGAGTACCAGTAACCCTGAGAGGGACAGGGACACTGGACTCCTGTTGGGTGCAGACTCATTCCCCTCCTGTCCCAGCTTGCACATGCATGCACAGGGGTGGGGGTGGGGCGCGGCAGGAGCTGGCCTT
>PVKA01037559.1:0-20888 GCA_004027165.1 Ctenomys sociabilis | reverse complement strand
TCTGCGGCCATCCTGCCCAGGCCCCGACACACTGCTGCGGAGAACACGGCCGGGTGGGGTGCCACGTCTGCGGCCATCTTGCCCAGGACCCGAAACACTGCTGTGGAGAACATTGCCAGGTCTGGTGTCTTGACTGCACTGAACGTGGTCAGGTATAGATGTACCATCTCTGGGTGCAGAGCCTGAAGCACAAACAGAATGCTAAGCAGCTTTACCAGGGGGGGTAGTAGCGCTAGGGAGTACAGGGCCTGTCTGGACAGCTTGGCTGTGGAGGGAAGGCCCTGGACAAGTTGCCTCCCTCTTTGGAGAAGCCTGAGAATGTTAGCCACTATGGGGCTGTGACCTCTGAGAAGATGGTGGCAAAAGCACAGATGACTATAGTGTGGGAGCCCCAAGAAGCTGAGGATGCTCTGGAAATGTGGCAGCCTTTTTCCGGAGTGGCTGCTTCCTAGAACGGTTGCTCCAACAGCTCTTGGTCTGAGCCAAATGCACACTAACCAACTCGGTGCCCTCTGGGACTTGCCCCACCTCAGAGTGACTGCATGCCCGGGAGCCTTTACCTCTAAGGCATACATGGGGGTTGCGGCTGCCCTGGAGCTCAGAACTGTGCTCCATTGGCAAGCAGGTCTCGGTGGCAGGTGTGGGGTCTTCACCAGCCAAAATGGCCACAGAGCCGAGAGAATGTGCAGTGCCGCGTCTCATGGGAACACCTGACTGAGCCCCCCCCCCCCCGAAGCTATGAAAACCAAGACCACAGGAATCTGATTACCAGTTCTGCAGGTGTCCGCAGGAGCTAGGTCTGCGTCCTCATTCTTTGGACCTCCATGGACCTCAGCCGGGCAGTACTTCTCCTTTCTGGCCGATTGGGTAGCCATAACATTAACTTTCAATCAGCGACACACCAGCGTAGCTGCTGCGGCGATCTAGGTGGAACTGGATCCGGTCTCGGAAAGGTAGGAGGAGCCAGCTGAATCTCTGCCTCTGATTGGTGAGCTGGATATCACGTGATTCCGATTTTCTCCGAACAGAGTCGAAATGCATGCTCCACCCTCCTTTGTTATTCCAGCAAGCCTGGAGGGCTTAGCCCCATCCCCCACGCCCATCCCCCACTCCTCCCTTCTCAGGTTGATAGTGTAACAACTCTCTAGCCTCAAACCTGGTTTCTAGGAGTTATATTTCAAAATAGGGTCTTGGAGGGAAGGAACTCTACAACTTGAAGCATCCCAAAAGGGCTTGTCGTGTGCTCACTTTGGCAACACATGTACAATAAGTGTTTATGAACATTACCCTAGTGGCTCTATCTCAAGTGATCACTTTTTTTTTTTTTTTTTTTTTTTTTTTGTCTTTTTGAGACAGGGTCTCACTATGCAGTTCAGGCTGGCCTTAAGCTCATTTTGTAGCTCAGGCTGGTCTCGAACTCACAACAATCCTCCTGCCTCAGCCTCCCAAGTGCTGGGATTACAGGCATGCGCCACCACGCCTGGATTCAAGCGATCACTTCTGAGGTATACCACGCTGATCAACATGCTATATCCCCTAGTCTCCATGTGAACTGTTCCAGAACTCCTCCAGGCATCTGGATAACCCCACATTGGGTCTTGTGGGGTATCAGGTGGGCAAGAAAAAGGATGGTGTCCATATGTCTTTGGCTGGCAATGTTAATCTTAGGATATACTGCCTTGCTCAGGTCCAACACATGAGATATAGACTTAGAGTCTTCCAGTAAAATGCTTTTCCCTGCTTTGGCCCTTGAGACATAGGTTGCCTTTTTATCATCCAAAGCAAACAAGCAAACATAAGAAAACCAGCACCTAAATTCTCACACATCCATAGGTGAGTACTAGAAATGTTTAATTATATCTCAGGAATATAGTCATTCATACATATTTCACAGATTTATGAAAATGGAATTTATGCATACCTATTTTTATAATCTGCTTTTTGAGTCTAGAAAAAAAAAACTTGTATCTCAATAACAAATTTCCATAAAGGTGTTTTGTAACTTAAAAATATTCCTTTAAAGGAGGAAGATTATATTTTCAAGTAGTCCTACACTGACCACTTTTTAAGTTCTTTTTAAATTTTTTAGAATGTTGGACACATTTTTGCTAAAAGTTGTTCACATTCCCCAATGTATTCTTGTGAATAAATTCTCAGAAGAAGAAATACATGGTACACATCTGTGAACATTAAATTATTAAATAAAAATATTTTCACACTGATTTCTCGAAAGTTGCTGTTACAACAATTTTAAAACAGGATAGTTAAAGGACTGGATAAGCAAAAACAAAAAAAAAAAAACCAAAGCACAAGGCCAAGGATATAGTTCAGAGTCACCTTCCTGACAAGCACAAGGTCCAGAGTTTGATTCCTGGTAACAAAAGAAAGCAAAAAACAAAACACAAACCAAACCACAAAGCCGGGCGTGGTGGCGCATGCCTGTAATCCCAGCACTAGGGAGGCTGAGGCAGGAGGATTGTTTTGAGTTCGAGACCAGCCTGAGCTACAAAGTGAGCTTAAGGCCAGCCTGAACTGCACAGTGAGACCCTGTCTCAAAAAAAAAAAAAAAAAAAAAAAAAAAAAAAAAAAAAAAAAAAAAAAAAAAAAAAAAAAAAAAAAAAAAAAAAAAAAAAAAAAAAAAAGAAGTTGTCCCTTTGTCCAGGCAATGTAAAGTGACACTGTATGGCTGGGTGTCAGAGACAGCTGCATGGCAATTCTGTACCCTGCACCTTCGGCAAAAGTGGTGCAGCTCAGGATGCCTGCTGTATCAGTGCTGGATGACAGGCTTAATGTCTTGGAGGAGCAAGAGGGTAAAGCTTGCTACTTGGAAGTACAGGCACTGCTGTTTCCTACACACCCGCAGTGTGGTGTGGGACCTGAAGGGCTGCCAGGAGGGCAGGCCTCAAATTGCACCTCGCTGTGGCGGTGGTGCCTACTGCGCTCTACCAGGCTGAGGAACTCGGCCATATTCTGCTTCCTGCTCCACACCCAGCACTTGCCCTGCGCGCCCAAGTCCAGCTCATTGGCGAGCCAGGCCAGCAACGCTGAGCTCAGGGCGGGCACAGAGGCATAAGTCTTTGGGCCAGCCTATCTTGCCTGCCTGCTTCCTGGTATTAGGAACTTTACAGCCATTAAGCCCCTGACCTCAGTCTGGACTTGGACTATGACCACCGTGAGATTTTGGAGCCAGGAACTAGGTGCCTGAGAGTGAGACTGGAGGGGAACGAGTGGAGCAGGGATTTCTGGTCTGCAGTTAGCTGCATGTTATGGCACTGGTTATCCTTCTTACCCTGCTCATGGCAACCTCAGTCAAACACAAATTCTTGGCTCAGAAATGCTTGTGGGAGGTGGATGGATGTGGGAGAGGCTGAGGTTTGGGGTTGGCTTCAAGTTCAAAGTACTTACTGTGCTGCTGCTTCACACCACCAAAATAGGCATTTTGTTGAAAATGAGGCCAAGACCCTTTCCTTGCATCTCAGATGTCAGTTTTACTGGTATAACATGGTGGTGAGCTGTTTGTGTAGCCCCTTCTAAGAGATTTTGTACGCTGGAGAGTGCCTGTACTGACCTCTGTGTGTGCGTTGGCATGGCATGCTCATTCTTTTACATATCTGCTCAGTAACTATGGAAAAGGTCCCCTGGCTGTCTAATTCTTGGTAACCACATGTGACAAAAGGAGAATGAAACAATAAGGCATGGTGGTGCGCACCTGTAATCCCAGCATTCAGGTAGCCTGAGGCAGGAGGATCAAAGCTTGAGCTGTGCCAATGTAGTTTAGTAACTTATTGAGAATTTGTCTCAAACTGGAAAATAATACCTTATATCTCATCTAGTGGGAAGTAAATGAAAGAATATATTTGAAATATTTGATGTTGTGTAAATGAGCTACATTAATTATACAGACAGGGCAGAGGAGATAGATCAAGCAGTACAGTGCTACCTGGAAAGCACAAGGTCTTGAGTTCAATTCCTTGTGTACACACATACAAAATTATCCAGACACCATGTATTTAACAACTGAGTTCTGGGCCTACAACTGGGCTATTAAATTTTATTAGTGATGGGAAGCCAGGTAGTGAATTGTCTGACCCATGCCTTTGAATGCAGTTAATATGTTTAGTGCATGTAGATACACATGTAGAACAGAAAGTCTGGTTTGAAATATCTATAATCAGTTTGGAGTGGTGGTACACACTTGCAATCCTAGCTACTCAGGAGAGAACCAACAGGGCAAAATGGAACTTAAAAACTATTAAGTTTTCCTTTTTAGCCAAGCTTCATTCTAAAATTTCCTCAAACAGAGAGCGTAACTGCCACCCACTCCTCTCCTACACCCTGCGGAACAGGCAGAATATGGATAGTTGGCTTTCTTTCCAGAAGGAGAGTGTAGAAAAGGGCCCAAAGGTAAGCCTGGAGTTGTCTATTGTTCATTGTATTCCCTCTTCCCTTTTCCTTAAAAGGCTCATTAACACCTGGATACAACAGGATGGTGACATTTAAAATTGAGTTCCCTCCTTTGCCTCCTTGACTTTGAATAGGTGTTTTTCTTTCTCACCAAAAATAGATCATCCCCTGCAACCAGAAAGTGGACCTGATGTAGTAGGCTTGAGCAGCCAGTAGCAGAGAGGCTGAAGTAAATATGAGTCTAACCTTGGTAATTTAGTGAGACCCTGTCATATATATAGGAATGGGGTTGTAACTCCCTTGTACAATGCCTCTAGGTTGGATCCCCAGTACAACAAAAAATGTGTAGTCTAATTATCATGCAATTTTTAAAGAGTGATGAATTAGGAAAAATGGAGATAGAATTATGCTTCAATAAGATTATTACTTGCCCGATGGGAGTGATGGTGTTAGCATGCCTAGAACTGCCCCTGCAAAGAAGTGTTAGTTCATAAATGTAGAGCAAGATATAATAACTGATTTAGGCCAAGGTAATCAATGAATCACAAAATATTCTATGCAATATTATTAGAAAAGTGAATATTGATGTTACTGACCCAAAAATCACTTACCAGTTGATAAAGGAAAACATGTATTTGACTAGAAAGACAGTCATTTTTCCCCAGGGCTGGAATTGAACCTTAGGGGTTCTGCCACTGAACTACACCCTCAATCAAGCATCAGCCATTTTTAACCAATGATAGGGAAAATATATATCTTCTTGATGTAAAATAGTGTGACATTGCCAAAAATATTTAAATTGAATGTCATCTGTGACGGGTTCATGTTCCCTAAAACTGAAGAATGAATTTTAGGAACAACAGAATTAATAGCAGAATTTACTGGGGGAAAGAAAGATTCTCTCAGAGAGGACAGAACAGATTGCCCAGGACCCTGCCTTTTTTAGGGGTTTCATAGAGCAAAACCACAAGGTGAGGCAGGTCTAAGGTGGGAAACATGGGAACTAGCTAGGTGGTCATGAGGTGGGACAAAACTATGGTCAGACAGTCAACCAATAAGATTACAAGCACAGTTGCTCAGGTAAAATTGATTAAATCTAGATCAAATGGGAAAGCCAGCCACATAGCAAGAGGGCATGAATAAGAGAACAGAAGCTTATCCTATAGGGGGTTAGGTTAGTGACTCTTCCTTATCTTCTCAAGGTTGTACAGACCTATTTATTTATTTATTTTATTTTGAAGAGTAATAACAAAATCCAGAACAAAAATCAGAAACAAAGACAAAAACAGGGTCAGGTACAAGAATGCATATGTTGCCTATTATCAAAATATGAACAGCTGATTAACAATGGTTGATACACTACCTGTTTTTTATCATCAGATCTGTTACTCAGCTTAATAGATATACTTATGTAAGATTGGACATATGATTGACTGTTACCATTTGCTTTCAGGAAACCTTAAATTTTTGTTCTTGTCTTTGTTTTTTTCTCTTACCTTTTTAAAAAAAAATATCTTAAAGAGAGTATAGTAATAATTGATATTGCATTTGAAATGGTACACAATTAGAAGACCAACATGGCAGGCATTCAAGCATGACTTTTGTATTACACACTGCTGTTCTTGATGTAGTTGCTTAAATGCAGATTATCAGCATACAGAGTTAGTCAAGGTGAAAATTCTACATATTAATTGCTAATTTTTGAAAAATAATGGAAATTCTTAGTACAATCACTGGAAACCTGTTTAGAATATCAACCCTTGATGTTTATCTTTAGTGAGGTATGTACTTCTTTGATATTTTGTCTTGAAGTCTGGCCCACAGTGGAAGTGTCTTGTCTATTCCATAGTTGCAAGGTTGTCTTCTGTACTGGCTCCTTCCAAGGCCTAGCCCTGTTTGACTGCCTACAATATTTCTGTCTTTTTTTTTTTTTTTTTTTTTTTTGAGACAGGGTCTCACTATGCAGTTCATGCTGGCCTCGAGCTCACTTTGTAGCTCAGGCTGGTCTCGAACTCACAACAATCCTCCTGCCTCAGCCTCCCGAGTGCTGGGATTACAGGCATGTGCCACCACGCCCGGCGTAGTACTTTTTTTTTTTTTTTTTTTTTTGTGGAACCAGGGATTGAACTCAGGATCTTGTGCTTGCCAGGTAAGTGCTTATCCTCCCGAGCCATCTCCCCAGCCCAATATTTCTGTCTTACTCAACTGCCTGCAACACTAGGAGCAGTTAATGCTTAATTGTTTGATCAATTTTGCATGTTTATATCTGGTAATTTGGACAACTGCTTTGAAGATAACAATATGCAATGTAAAAACCATTGTTAATTTCCTATTATCTTTGTGGGAAACCTGTGATTGACATTCATTTTATATTAGCCTCAGCCATATTTCTTAAGTTTCTATTCCTCTGCTGAGTTAAGTCTCTATAGCCCAAGCCGGGCGTGGTGGCGCATGCCTGTAATCCCAGCACTAGGGAGGCTGAGGCAGGAGGATTGTTGTGAGTTTGAGACCAGCCTGAGCTACAAAGTGAGCTTAAGGCCAGCCTGAACTGCACAGTGAGACCCTGTCTCAAAAAGACAAAAAAAAAAAAAGTCTCTATAGCCCACCTATTTCCCTAGTTCTCCTGCTACCCCCCCCAGAACTTCCTGCCATTTGCCCGGTTGCCTAGTTACCTGCGCCCTTTCACCTACATTCTCCACTCCATGGCTAAGACCTCCCATAAAGCCCCCATAGTTGCTTAGTTACCTGCTCACCTGTGCATTCCTCACCCCGTTTACCCTACCTTGTTCAGGATTACATCAGCTAACCTTATATGTATGGCTAGCTTCTATACAATAAACAAGACTTGATCAGAATCCTGTCTTATCTCCATTTCTCCTGTCTCTTGTCCTGTTCTCATCCCCACTCCCCCTCTAAGGTTTCGTCTTACCCGTGGGTTGGGTTAAGTTCCCGGCATATCTTGCTTTGAAATTCCGTATTAATTTTTATTGTTTTTAATACTCTTTAAAATAAATTAGAGCCGGGCATGGTGGCGCATGCCTGTAATCCCAGCACTCGGGAGGCTGAGGCGGGAGGATTGTTGTGAGTTTGAGACCAGCCTGAGCTACAAAGTGAGCTTAAGGCCAGCCTGAACTGCGTAGTGAGACCCTGTCTCAAAAAGACAAAAAAAAAAAAAAAATAAATAAATAAATTAGGGGCTGGGGAGATGGCTCAGTAGAATAAGTGCTAGTGCAAGGGTCTGAGTTCAATCCCTGGTACCGCCAAAAAAAAAAAAATAAAATAAATAAATTAATAACATTTGAAGAATATTAAAAATCAATCTACATGAAATAATTGAATTAACGTTTGTTTAAGGTTACTACCAATAATGTTACATAAGAAAATATTGGTTTGTATTTTATTTTTTTGTCTTTTTTTTTTTTGGAGACAGGGTCTCACTATGCAGTTCAGGCTGGCCTTAAGCTCACTTTTATAGCTCAGGCTGGTCTCGAACTGACAGCAATCCTCCTGCCTCAGCCTCCCGAGTGCTGGGATTGCAGGCCTGTGCTACCACACCCGGCTAAAATATTGGTTTTTAAAGAGATGAATACTGCTGTGTTCAGGAGTGAATGATCATGTTTGTATTTTTCCTTCAAATAACCAAGTTTAGGTAGTTAAGTAATAGATGATAAAGGGTAGATATAAAGAAGAGCATATACCAAAAGATTGGAGAATATTCATACTTGTGTTTGGAGCTTTGCATGGTGATGTATACCTATAACTCAAATGTTATCAGGTACTTCCTTTAGAACTAGCTGACAAGCCTATTTTAGGACCTCCTTGCCTTGAGAAAAGGAATTAAATGAGACAAGCCAAATATGATGCCAAAAGTGTCTTTGAAAAGTGAGGAGTAAAGGGATAAAGGAAAAACAGACTATACACAGTAAACAAAAAAGGAAAGGAGAAAAAGAGCATAAAGCTGGGCATGGTGGCACAAACCTGTCATTCCAGGAGGCTGAGGCAGAAGGATCATTACAAGTTCAAAAGCAGCCTGGGCTACAAAGTGAGCTCAAAGCCAGCCTGAGTTGCATAGAGAAAGCCTGTTCCAAAAAGACCAAAACAAAATAGAACAAAAGAATGAAAAGAAAAATATGTAAAGAAAAGTATGCCCTGGTCTAGAAGACACAGAATGGGCTATTGTGAAATCATGATAGCACGCTTTTTGTAGCAGCTCCTCTCTTTTATGCCAAGCACTTCTCATGGTAGTCCATGAAAAGCTCCACACACAGTCCTGGGAATTATTTGGTGTCATCTTGGGATCTTGTAATTGACAGGGGCCTCTTATTTACCTAGCCAGCTTTGGCCCAGCCCTGTTGCTGACTTAATGAGGCCCTATCCAAAACAGCAAGAACAGAACAGCTGGGGATGTAGTTCAGTGCAAAAGGCCCCTAGTTCAATTCCCAATACTAACCATGCCTCCCCCATCAAACCAAAAATAAAAAGTTGGAGCTAGCACTAGCTCTATTCCAGCAAGCATAGAAGTCAATCATCTACCACGTTTTTAAAAATTACATTGGAGCTTGTGAACCATTATAATTTTGTAGCTGTGACACATACCAAGGCAGGAAACAAAGAACATAATTTTGCAAAAGCCTCATGTGTTTTCCATAAAATCTGGACAAACACAAATATTAATGTTCACTTCAAAATGAGAATTATTTACAGCTTTAGTAATGAAATAGATGTTTCTATATAAATAGGTAAATTATATTCTTTTGAGAGAAGGCTACTTAACAAAGCAATTGCATTTACAATTGAACATTAATTTCAACCAATTTAGGCCCTAACGCATGTCTTTAGGAGACTCAGAATCCCAATTATAGTGTTTTTGAACATTTATTGTTCATTTAGTACCTTGTTAAATGCATTGGAAAATTATGTAGTTCTAAATGTAGGTGTATAATTACATGCTCTGCCTAGAGACAACATTAATTTATAACCATTTGGGTGAATAAACAAGACTACCAGAAGTCCCCTAGATAGTTGAGGGCTGGATCAAAGACTATTGCTCTTTTCTTGCACTCTCCCACTCCCACCTCATTTTCTTAAATTATTTTTCTAGTTGTATACATGCTTATGGTTCAGCGGAATATTTATTTCCTTATTAGTACAGCATCAGGGTTTTTCCATCAAGTGATGAATTCTAAAGACAAGACTGGCTAAGGATTTTAGTGGAGAGCAGTGAATTCTGTTCATTTCCAGGTACTTCAAAAAAAAAAAGAAGGCAAGTTACAAGTCAGAACCTCATTTCCTTTGTGGATTTCCCTGAGTTTAGATTTTTCCACAATTTGCAACATTTGTATGTAAGTCAGAGTACAAAAGCCAACTTTATGGCCTTAGGTCAAAATTATTTTAATACTAAAGTTATATGCCACTTTTATTTCGTCTCTTAATGAAAAGTATGGTTATACAAAGCTGACAGAACCTATGATGGTATTACTTCTCTGAAATCTAATGGAATGCATTTGTTGTATATATCTTCTTATTCTCCTCTTCTTCCTACTGGTGATTGACATGAGGGTCTCCTTTGGTTAGGCAAACACTCTGTCACTGATTTATTCCCCCAGACCTTTTTCTATTTACTTTATTTTGAGACAAGGTTTCTAATTTGTCCAGACTTATCCAATTAATAATATCTCTTGGTTATTACTGGCTGATTGGACCTGCAATCTTCCAAGTGAGTGGGCAGTGAAGCCACTGAAAAATGAGACAAATGGTTTAGATTCAGGGCCAGGAGGATCAGAAAGCCCTCTCACAGAATTTGGAATTTTCTGGGATTTTTGACAAAGAACTTCTCCAGAGTTCGTGCTTAAGGATATGCAAGAAAACAGAAATTATCCCTTGCATATTATCTGACCACAGTGTAATGAAACTGGAACTAAACAACAAAAGAAACCAGAAAAACCCACTAAATACATGGAAATTAAACAACATGCTACTCAGCTTGTTGCCTTGATTTTTTGGGGGGAGAATACATACCACATAAAATTTACCACCTTAAGGATTTAAAAAATTATGTATATTCTATTGTCTATAACCAATATTCAGAAATGTTTAATTTTGTAAAATGGAAATTCTATGTGCCATTAAACAATATCCTGTTTCCTTCCATGCCCTCAGCTCTGTTGTTCTAGTTTATATGAATTTGACTGCTATAGCTCATGTAAGTGAAATCATACAGTGTCTTTTCATGACTGGCTCAGTTCACTGGAAATAATGTACTCAAAGTTCATACATACTATAATTGTCAGAGTTTCCATCCTTTTATGTAGTAGATTATATTCCCTTGTGTGTATTTACTGTATTTTATTTATATAGTAATCTGTTGAAGGATATTTGGATTCCCTCCTCTTCTTGGCTATTGTGAATTAAGCTGCTATAATACATCTTTAAAATACTACCTGGAATATTTTACTTTTAAAATTATGTTTGTTCAATGTAGATAGCATGACACTTTGGTATTCACATATACTGTTAAGTAGTTACCATAGTCCAGCCAATTACCTAGTTATCATCACTTATAACTGTATATGTATTAAAACATATTTATTCTGTTATGAAATTTCCAGTATACAATGCAATATTATTAGCAATAGTCATCATGTTGTGCATTAGATATCTCAGTTTATTCTATAAAACTGCAACTTTGCACCTGTTGAGGTACATCTCTTCTATATCTTTCCATTTACATTCATTTCAGGGAATGACTTTTTACTATGAACTGTTTCTATGTGTTCAACCTTTTTGATTTTTTAAATTCCATATATATGGGAGGTCATAATTCTGTAGCAAATCTTTTTTTTTTTTTTTTTTTTTTTTGGCAGAACCAGGGATTGAAATCAGGTCCTTAAGCTTGCCAGGCAAGAGCTTATTTTACTGAGCCATCTCCCTGGCCCACAATCTTCTGAATTTACAATCAGAAATATAATTGCAGTATCATATATTAATTCCATTTTTAATTTTTCATCAGTTGCCTTGATCTTTTCCAGAGCATTTTTTAAATTTATGTATTTGGTACAGGGTCTCACTAAGCAGCTTGGACTCATAGTGATCCTTCTATTTCCAGCTTCCCCAGCATTGGGATTACAAACATGTGCCATCAGGCTTGGACTCACTGGCCAGCTCACTCTACCCAGCTGGCACAGACTGTGGTGCTAGGGATCAAATCCCAGTACTTATGCTTAGTCCCCAGAGCAATTTCATCATTTTACATTCATATCAAAAGTGTACAAGATTTCAGATTTCTTGTCTTCGTCACACTTTTTACTTCCTGGGTTTTCTGGAAATTGCAATCACAATGGGTGTGAGATGCTATCATTGTAACTATTTTGCCTGGTATTTTTTAAATGTATTGGGTACAGGGTCTCACTGTGCAGCTCACACTTATATTGATCCTCCTGTTTTCAGCCTCTCCAGGGCTGGCATTCACTGGCTCAGCACACCCAGGGACAGGGCCAGTGCAATATGTGGAAGTGGGAATTGAACGCTGGTCCCTGCGCATGCCAAAGCAGGCACTTAGTCCACTGAGTTATCTTGCCGGCCCTTCACTATAATTATTTTGATTTGCATTTTCCTAATAACAAAAGATGTTAACTATCTTTTCATAAGTTTACTTGTTGCCTCCTTTGTATATAAGTGTTGGCAAAATGTGTAAGACTTCCACCTATTTCATTTTCTAGGGTCATTTGGTTTTGTTGCTGTTTAGTGTAAGAATTCTTTATTTGTTTTGACTGTTAATCCCTTATCAGATATGTGATTTCCAAATATGTTCTGCCATTCTTTAGCTTGCTTTTTAATTTTGTTGATTGTATTCTTCAATGCACCAAAGTTTCACATTTTGATTTTGTTCTTGCCTGTACTTTTCATGTCACATTCAAAAAATCAATGCCAAGGGGCCAGCGAGATAGCTCAGTGGACTGCTTAGGCAAGCCTAGGCAGGTACACAGGACTGTGCTTAGAACCTCTGCACTAACCAAAAAAATCAATGCCAAATCTAATGTCATGAAACTACTCCTGTGTCTTCTAAGTTTTCCCTTGTGTTCAATTACTTGATATATTTTCAGCTGATATAGACTAAGGGTCCAATTTCATTCTTTTGAATATAAATATGAACTTATTGAAACAACCATTTGTTAGAGCGACAAATATGTTATATTTTAAATTTTTATGATGTTATAAATAAAATTGTCTAACTTCCCTTTTTAGGTTTTTGGAGTGGGTAAAAGTCCAACTAATTGTTCATGTTCATTTTGTTTCCTGCAAACTTGTTCAACTTTTTTATTAGATTACACTATAGCAAAATTTTTTTGTACAATCTTTGTAGATTGTTTACATATAAGATTCTCAAGTTAGTAATAGTAATTTTATGTCTTCCTTTATAATTTGGAGTGTTTCTTTTTCTTGATTAATTTTTCTGGGTAGCATTACAAGTATAACATTGAAAGGAATTAGTAAAAGGAAGGAACCTGATATTAGAAGGAATGATTTCACAGTATTGAATGATACTAGCTGTGAACTGTTAGTGTATGGGCATCTGGGGCCCGATCATCTGGTGCCCCGAAACGACACACTCAGGCATCTGGGTCTGAGCTTCCAGGTATTCAAGACGGCGCACCAATATCTGGGTCGCAAGATGGTGCACTAAGGCATCTGGGGCCTGAGCATCCGGTGACCCAAGACGGCGTGCCCGATATCCAGGATCCTAGCCAGCGCGATGGCGCACTCGGGCATCTGGGGCCAGAGCATCCAAGGCCAGAGACGATGTACCCAATATCCAGGTCCAGAGATGGCGCACTCGAGCATCTAGGGCTCAAACATCTGGGGCCCGAGATAGCATACTCAGGAATCTGGTGCCTGAGCATCCAGAGACCCAAGACAGCAAGCCCAATATCCAGTGTCCTAGACAGCGCGCTCGGTTATTCAGGGCCTGAGATGGCTCAGTCAGGCATCTCGGGTGCGAGCATCTGAGGCCCGAGATAGCACAATCTGGCATCTAGGGCGCGAACATCCGGGGCCCGGGACGGCGCGCCCGGGACGGCGCGCCCGGGACGGCGCGCCCGGGACGGCGCGCCCGGGACGGCGCGCCCGGGACGGCGCGCCCGGGACGGCGCGCCCGGGACGGCGCGCCCGGGACGGCGCGCCCGGGACGGCGCGCCCGGGACGGCGCGCCCGGGACGGCGCGCCCGGGACGGCGCACTCAGGCATCTGGACCTGAGCTTCCAGAGACCTAAAACGGCGCGCCCATTATCCGGGTTCCGAGATGACACACTCGGGCATCTGAGTCCAGAACATCCGTGGCCCGAGACGATGCACCCAATATCCAGGGCCCGAGGTGGCGCCCTCAGGCATCCGGACCTGAGCTTCCGGAGACCCAAGACGGCGCACTCAATAACCGGGTCCCAAGATGGCGCACACCGGCATCTGGGGCCCAAGCCTGCGGAGCTTGAGACCGCAAGGCCCGAGAATCCAGGTGCACGAGAGGGCGCTGATCAAACTTGAATCCTTGTGCTTGTAAGGTAGGTGCTTATGTCTCTGAGCTATCTTTGGGCCCCATGTTAATTATATTGTTAGGTAGTTCTTTTTAAAAATTAAATTTTTTTATGGGGAGTGGGAAAATGGCTCAGTAGAATAAACGCTTGCCTGGCAAGCACAAGGGCCTGCGTTCAATCCCCGGTTCTGCCAAAAAGAAATTAAATTAAAAAATAAATTTAAATTTTTGAAAGAGTACAAAATAGTATTAAAACAGAAAAATTGCAGAATTTCAGTTGAAAAATAATAATGAATTTTACAGTATTTGTTGTAATGCATATTATCTTCTAGGTAGTTCATATTACTAGATATATGCATGCAAAATTGGAAGAGAAAAATGTGTAAGAAATAAAAAAGTGAAAAAAGAAAGACAATTGAAAAACGGCAAAACAAATTAAGCATAAAGTACTCATGTAATTATTTTAAATTCTGCAAAATTTGTTGTAATAACCCTTCTTTCATTTCTGATTTGAGTCTTTTTCTTAACCTGTCTAATAGTAATTTTTTCAAAGAACAAATTATTAGTTTGTTTTCTCTAAATATTGTATATTTTAATGATTTTTCATCTTTATTTCTATATGATAATGTTGGTTTTATTGTGTTCTTCCTCTGGTTGTATAAGGTGTAGTTAGATTGTAGATTAGTGATGTTTTTTCTATGCAAGCATCTTTAGATGTAAGTTTTCTCATAGTACTGCCTTTTCAGCATCCACTAATTTTTGTTGTGTTTTGTGTTCATTTCAGTTTGTCCCAGGAGGTTTTCTAATTTTCCTTGTAATTTTTCTCTGGCTTATTGGTTATTAGTTTAATTTTCATGTATTGTTTTGAATTTTGGATTTTTGCCCTGTTTATTTTCATGTTCATTTCATATTGATCAGAAAAGATGAGTTACATGATTTCAAACCTACTTAGTTTACTAACATTTGGTTTGCAGTCTTTTTCTGTCTTGAGGAATATTAGATGTATGCATTCAAAAAAAGTGCATTCTGTCACTGCGCTGAGTATTCTGTTATCTATTAGGTCCATTGAGTCTATAGTGTTCTTTTTTTATTGATCCTCTGATTCTTTTAATTCCTACTGAAAGTAGGATGCTACAGTTTCACTGTCATTGTAAATATGTGTAATATTCCTTCAATTCTATCATTTGCCTTACATACTTGAGAAGTTTGATGTTTGTTGTACATATATTTAAAATTGTTATATTTTATTCATTATTTCTAACTTTTATTATTCTATAATGTCCTCGTTTGACTTTTTAAAAACTTTTTTAACTTTAAGTGTATTTGTCTGTTATTAGTACACACTTGCTTTCTTTTAGTGTTCATGAAATTATGTTTTTCTATTTTTTTAATTTTCAGCCTACGTGTCTTTAGATTGGAAGTGTCTTTTAAACAGCATATGGTTGTCTTTTTTTTTTTTTTTTTTTTTTGATACATGGTCTAGCTATGAAGTTTTTGGCTGGCCTTGTGCTCACTTTTATAATCCTTAGGGTGGTCTTGAACTCACAGGGATCCTCCTACCTCAGCCTCCCTGGTTCTGGGATTACAAGTGTGTACCACCACACCAGCACCCCCAGGTTTCCAGGACTGACAAGGCATCTGGGGCCAGGTATCAAACTTGGGTCCTTGTGCTTGTCAGTATGTGCTTTATACCCCTGAGCTATCTCCCCAGCTCCTGTTTTTGTACTTTTAATCCATTTAGCTAACATATTTCTTTTGATTTGGGAATGGTTTCATTTACATTGGAAAAAATTAATGATGCAGATTGACTTACCGCTATTTTATAATTATATGAGTTTTGACTTTTTGTTCATTTCCTCTTACTGTCATCTTTCATGTTTAGATATTTTTATTGTTACAAAACTCTATTACTTCCTAATTTCATTCTGTATATATCTTACGGATATTTTCTTTGTAGTTGCAATTATAATTATATAAATCCTAAAGTTATAATCTATTTAAACTGACAACAATTTCAATTACATGCAATAATTGTACTTCTTCGTAGAAATTTGCCCCCACTTTATCTTATTGACATCACAAATTGATGGAAATTGTCAGAAGTAAAATAGAGTCACACTTGTCAACCCTGATAAAAAATTTAAAAATGCATCCATTACACCCAGAAAGCTGTAAGGGAAGAATTCTAATGCATGTTTGTCTTATGGTAATTATCTTAAAGAGTATCACAACCATAAGCTGGCACACAAGCCACCACAATTCATGTAACAAACTTAGGTGTGCAAGGATATCTGCCCAGCAACTTCTGATTTACCTTGGCATTATGTTTGAAGTTATTGATCATTTGAACAAGAATTACTGTTTCAGAATATATTATAAAATTTTCTCATCATTTTGTTTAAAACATCTCCTTTGGGCTGGGATTATAGCTCAATGGGATAAGCACCAGCCTGTCAAGCACAAGGTTCCAAATTCAATCCCTAGAACCACACACAAAAAAATCTCCTTGCCCCAGACTTCTTGAATATGCTCATGTATATATCTGTTGAAATACTGTTCTATTCAAAAATAAATATTCTTGGATAATCTCTCTCAGAATTTTTAGATTGTCAAATTGCATTTGCATACATTGTGTACCTATCACCATAGATTAATAGCTACTTATGCCTTTCTATCTCTAAAATACTTATGCAAGAAAAGTGGAGTTATAAAACAATTATAGGAACACAAGATTTTATCATTGTTCATATATTTATCTTTATTAGAGGGCTTTACCCATTCATATAGCTTTGAGGTATTGTCTAGAGTTTTAGCACTACTTATAGAATGAGTGTAGTTCTAATGTACTTCCTCTGATTTTGTTTCTGTAGGAAATCTTTAAATTTTTCTTTTTTGAGGGAGAGATTTTCCACATATAGTATGTTTGTTAGTTTTTTTCTGCCTGTACTTTAAGTATATCATCACACTACATTCTAGCCTGCAAAATTCTACTGAGAAATTTACTGATAATTTTAGAGAGGCTAAGTTGTATATAGTGAATATTTCTTCTCTTACTGCTTTTAAGACTTTCTTTGCATTTTACTTTTGACTGTTTGCTTTTGCTATTTTCTGTCATAGATCTTTTTGAGATTATGTTTGCTAGCATTTATTGAGCCTTTTGTAATTTTGTCCTCTTGGGAAATCTTTGGTTCATGTTTCTTTGACAAAGCTCTTAGTTTCTTTCTCTCCTTTTCTTTCAACTCCCATAATGTATTTATTGATCCTCTTTATGTTTTCCATAAGTCCTTTATGCTCTGTTCATGTTTCTTCTTTGCTTTTACTTTTTTTTATATATTTAGGGAAGAGTCTACAGGGTGTTCAGGGTCTCAGAGTCTCACTGCATATATCGGACTTATAGTGATCCTCCTGTTTGCAGCCTCCCAAGAGCTGGGATTACAGGTGTGCGCCACCACACTCAGTCTTAATTGCTGTCTCAGCATGTCCCAGGGGCAGGCTGACATGACAGGCCCAGGGATGGAACCCTGGACTCTCCTCCTGCTTGTAGACCCTTTCATCCGCTGAGCTATTTGGCCAGCCCTACTTTTACTTTCTTACTGTTTATGCCTGACATTTTCAAATGACTTGTCTTCAAGATCATTGATTTTTCTCTTCTGCCTGATCAAGTCAGATACTCTAATGCCATGCTTCTACATAATTCTATGAGAGGCAAGATTTGCACTAATGGTGGTTGGACAGGATATTATGTCGGCTTCTAGTACTATGGACAACCACTAGGAAAATAACAAGGTAGAAAGTATTATTGAATCTTTGATGTAATTCAGGTATAAAAAATAAGATATGCAAACAGCTACACTCTCTTAATTTACTAATAAGGGACATATGCTATAATAATGTCTGTAAGTATAATATCATGTATGCACCTTCTATGATACCAAATCATTATGAAAACAGTTTGCAATGTATTAATTTATCAAATCCATCTTGTCAAGGTATCTTAAAACTGTCTCATTGATATTTGTACTTCAATAAAATGAAAATTAAAATAAAGTCTGATACTCAATGCATTTTTCAGTGTCAGAATTTATATTTGATCTTTTACAATAGTTGATATTCTCATTTTGATTATACATTATTTTTCTGATTTTGTTTAGTTTATGTTCTCTCTTAGCTGCTTAATCATGTTGAATACAGTTGTTTTAACTTGTTTAAGTTGCTTTAAATTATACAGTCTAGAAGGCTATATTTTCTTTGGATTGGTTTCTTCAGATTCATTTTGTTCTCTCTCTCTCTCTTTTTTTTTTTTCTTTTTTTGCGGAACCGGGGATTGAACTCAGGTCCTTGTGCTTGTCAGGGAAGCACTTATTCCACTATTTTGTTCCTTTTAATGGGTTATGTTTGCCTTTTTGTTGTTATATTTTTAATCTTTTATAATAGATTTAGACATTTGAAAGTGGACGTCTTTCAATGTTTATAGACTGGTTTTGTGCAGGGGAAGATATTGACCAGTTTACAGAAGTTCTAGGTCCTTTCAAATGTTTTCTGGAGCTGTGTCTTCCCTGGATCAGCGCTTTTATTTCACTTGCTGGTAAATATAATCACTGCTGAGACTGAAAAACCTTGTTTTATTTATTTTTTTCCCCTACCTGATATTATATGTATTATTTGAGCAAAGGTCTTTTCTTTTTTTATTTTTTATTTTTATTTTTTTTTGTTTTATTGAGGTACAAATATCAATGCGACAGTTTTAAGATACCTCGACAAGATGGATTTGATAATACATTGCAAACTGTTTTCATAATGATTTGGTATCATAGAAGGTGCATACATCTTGCGTCTCATAGAATTATGTAGAAGCACAGCATTATGTATCTCAACTGTACTGCCTATACACATACATCATGATTCTCCCTTTCTATACCCCTTCCTTTGTCTACACATGTCAGAGATGGGCACTCCATTGTCATTCAACTAACTTAGGTGCTTGAACTCGACACCACAGTCCAACACAGTCCAGCATTCCACAACAATAGTGAGTTATCCGAAGAAGTTGTCGACCATAGCCATTTAGAGCTCAAATTAATATTATGGCCCCGCGATGTATACTTCATTTTTATACTTTTCTACTGGATGGTTAAGACCTAGACAGAGCAAGATCAATATGCCAACACATGTATTTTTTCTTATGAGGTCAGTGAAGTCCCCTAAGCGTTTATCTTGTAGTCCTTTAACTTATTCTGTAGATCCTTTGTCTGTGTCATTCATATGGATGAGTCACGGCCAATGCTTGACCAGTTTGCTCTCTGTGAGAGCCTGAGAGAAAGTTTTCTCTCGATGTGACTCTATCTTAACTTGGTAAAAACCATCTATGACAACCCAAAAGCTCATATAATCCTAAATGGGGAAAAACTGAAATCTTTTACTCTTAAATCAGGTACAAAACAAGGGTGTCCTCTATCACCCCTCCTATTCAACATAGTCTTGGAATCCTTAGCAACAGCCATTAGAAAAGAGGGAGAAATAAAGGGAATAAGAATAGGTAAAGAAGAAGTTAAATTATCACTATTTGCAGATGACATGATACTTTACTTGGAAGACCCCGAAAATTCCACCAAGAAACTACTAGAACTGATAGGGAAATTCAGTAGCATAACAGGGTACAAAATCAATACTCAAAAGTCAATAGCATTCCTCTACACAGATAACAAGCACACTGAAAGGGAAACGATAGAAATGATACCTTTTACAATAGCACCGCAGAAAATGAAATACTTTGGGACTCACTTTACCAAGGAAGTCAAAGATCTTTTCACAGAAAATTACAACACCCTAAGAAAAGAGATTATAGAGTATTTCAGAAAATGGAAAGATATTCCATGCTCCTGGATAGGAAGAACCAACATTGTGAAGATGGCCATACTCCCAAAATTGCTATACAGATTTAATGCAATCCCTATCAAACTGCCACCAACATACCTCCCAGACATAGAGAAATCATTCCTAAAATTTATTTGGAAACACAAACGACCTAGAATAGCAAAGGCAATCTTGGCCAATAAAGACAAGGCAGGAGGCATCACAATTCCTGACTTGAAATTATACTACAAAGCCATTGTGATAAAATCAACATGGTATTGGCAACAAAATAGACCTGAGGATCAGTGGAATAGATTAGAAGATGCAGAGACATCTACAATCACACTCAGCCATCTGATCTTCGACAAAGGTGCTACAGAAGCTCATGGGAAGAAAGATAGCCTCTTTAACAAATGGTGCTGGAAACCATAGCTTTCTACATGCCGAAAACTAAAACTTGAGCCAGCTCTATCACCATGCATTAAGTTAAAGTCAAAATGGATTAAAGATCTAAACATTAAAACAGAAACACTCAATCTCCTGGAAGTGAAAAACCTTGTTTTATTCCTGATTTTTTTTTTTTTGAAGGGTAAAAATTTTTATTTGAGAATTTTTTTACCATACATTTTTTAGAGTCACAAAATAAAGCAAAAATGTTGTCCTCTTCCCATCCTAAAAATAAATAAGGGCAAACATTTTTTTAAAGTCATGACACTTCGAAGTTTAGCACCAGTGTCCAAAATGAACAAAAAGGAAAAAAAAAGCATTTATTATATAAAAATTTCAGGTATCTTTGGCTGGTGTTGTCTCCATGTGGTATTAATGTTTCTTTCAATTACCAAAACAGTAAAAGCCAGAACAAAAAAAAATATAAACCTAGTGGTAGCTGAAACTGGGGAGGATGCTCTCCATCCTGTGCAGGCATTCTTGGGCTGGAAATACTCGCTGACGTCTTTCTCTTGTAGGTGTTAAGTTTCTCAGAGAGTAGTGGTAAACATTCTAATGTCCGAATCTTAAGTCTTCCACTTTATTGCTTAGGTGTTTCTTTTTTTTTTTTTTTTTTTTTTTTTTTTTTTTTTTTTTTTTTTTTTTTTTTTTTTTTTTT
>PVKA01037558.1:0-20915 GCA_004027165.1 Ctenomys sociabilis | reverse complement strand
AAAAAAAAAAAAAAAAAAAAAAAAAAAAAAAAAAAAAAAAAAAAAAAAAAAAAAAAAAAAAAAAAAAAAAAAAAAAAAAAAAAAAAGAAAAGAAAATTAAAAAAAAAAAAGAAAAAGTGCTCTGAAAGTGTTCTGTAAAAAAGAAAAAGTTGTACTCTAACACCTCCATGATTTTTAACACTGTTATAATCTACTGCAGCTTTCTGACTTTTCTCTCTCTAGCCCCTCCACCCTGCACAATATTATACATTATGTCTCACTTCACCATAAGGCGAACTGCACACCAAACCATTAATTCACCTGGATGTCTCTAAGACATCCAACCTAAGTTTATTCATCAACACAGCCCCAAACCCAAGTCTTTTTCTCATCTCCAAACTTTGTTTTATTTTCTGTATTTTAGGGAAGGGTCTACAGGGTGTTCAGGGTCTCACTACTAGATCAGACTGGCAGTGATTCTCCCGTTTACAGCCTCCCAAGTGCTGGGATTACAGGCGCATGCCACCATGCCCAGTCTCCATTGCCATCTCAGTGCACCCTGGGGGCGGGGCTGGCACAGCAGGCCAGACTTTGTTTTGGATCAATGACATCTAGTCCCTTAGTTGCAGAGCAAACTTTGAATACTTCAAATGCAAACATGCCTCATCTGTCAAGATGACTCTCTAAACAGCTGAGAGTGCTCTTGTCCAAAAAACACCCTCCACACCATGCAATCAAAATGAGTGCTCTTTCAGCTCTTCTAACATAATTTCTTAATACTCATCTACACCTCTACAATTATTCATAATTTAGTTGGAAAGGTAACTTCCGTCTTATTAACATTGACCTTTTACACTATTTTGTTTGTGGTACTGACTTAACTTGGAACCTTGCACTTTTGAGGCAAGCATTTATGCCACTGAGTTATCCCCAACCCCTTTTTACACTATGAATTACTGTACAACATTTTAATACATCATCTAAATACAATATGTAATTAATGGCTAGGAATTTTATGACATGTCCCTCCACACCTTAGAACTCAAATTTTCCTCCACATTCCTCGCAGAACTTTATAGCAATATACTTTTATACTTAAAAGTATTTAGTTGATCTACCAAACATATCTACAATAAAAATATGTATAAGTTTATAAAATAGAAAGTAATTATAAGGTTATTTAAACTTTGATTTTTCTCTTCAACTAGTGGATGTGCCCATGGATGAGTATTTCTTGCTGCTACAATGAGTCAAGGTTCAGCTTTAATTTTATGCCTGTTTCTTACAGGTATAAAGTGGTAAGCAACCATGGGCACATGAATAAGCAGATATAACTATGCAATTCTCTTAACTCCTTTTACACTGTTCCATCATAAAAAATATTTTTCATCATTTCTTTGCTAACAACTCTAACTAATTACAACTTCATTTGGTGAAAAACAAAGTCCTAGTTGGAAACCAGATGACAGCAAGAGCATCAGTTTTTCCATGGCTAGCTGCCTTTTCAACCCCAGAACATGGCTAGATCCATAATTCTTGATTTGCAATTCTGAAATTGAAAAACCTAAAAATAATCAAATATTTTCGATTCACTTGACTCAAAATCAACAAAACTATTTGCAGCCTTTACATATGCCCTTTACTGTAAATATTTAAGTATTAATGCTGAATTATACAGGATACTGCCCCTGACCCTCTGAAGGTGTTGTACAATGTAGTATATGTACAATATCACCATTCAAACTCTTAAAAATATCTGGCAACAAGGATTTCAGATAAAGACTGGATCTTTTATTTTCAATTGTCCTCTTATACTCAAAAAAGATTTGTTTTGTTTTACAACTTGGAGCAATGCACTATAATAAAATTTATGATAGGCAAGCACTTTATTTCTTCCTCTTTCCTAGGAGGAGGGGTTAACTGAAGAAAGATAGGAAAGAACTAGCCAGATTCCTCCACCAGAGATGAATTCTCAAACACCTTAGTATTAAGATTCTATATGGGATAAAAATTTGGAAAATGATTTCCACAAAAGCTATTCCTGCCTACTATTCCTTAGAAAGTCTTGATGATATTTTACAAATATACATGGCCCATTGATGACTGCTATTTATCTAGACAAAGTTCTATTGGTTCATTCAACATACTGCATTATAACTCATTCCTCCTTCTATTTCCTTTATCAGGCTGAACTGATGAATCATTTCTTCTGTCTATGCTATACATCTAGAACAGTGCATGGCATTGATCTAACTTTTAAGTTACATTAAAAATAAAAGACCAACTATCTTCATATATCGTGTAACTTGTCAAAGATTTACCAAATTCTGTATTCCTTGTTAGATAAAACCCCCAAAATGTGAAAAACACAAAGTACTTACGATTGCAGCAATTTCAACAGAGGTTCTGTCATGAGTGGAAACAAAGATGATTGATGCCAACAAAAATACACATCCAGTTCCCAGCGTAATGTAAAAATCCTATGCATACATATAAAACATGTAAGGAATATAATATGGATAAATTTATGCAAACATTTTTAATTTTAAAAAGCTTCAATGGCTTATGTTTTTTTGACACAACCAGAAATACCTAACACACTTCTAACTTTTCAATAAGCCTACTATGCAAATACTATCCACACTTTTAACTGGCTGAATTGAGAGTACAAGATATTTTTTTAATAAAAATTCTCTCAAAAGGCCATGCGTATATCCTCTTTTTCTTTCAGACACGTAAAATTATCAAGTCCAAAGAATTTATATAATCACATCTTATTTCCATCAAATTTTTTTCTTTCCTTTCAAAATATTGTGTGCACTGCCTATATCTGATAATCTGAGCAACTAGTTTGAGGATAACAATATGCAATATAATAACCATTGTTAGTTTTGTATCATCTTGTTTTGAAATTCTGTATCACTAATTTTTCTCTCTTTAAAATAAAGAGAAAGGTTATAAAAAATATTCTATGCACTAGAAGACAGACTTTTAGAGATAAGGAAGTGGATCAGGGAGGAACGAAGAAAGGAAAAGGGGTTGAAAGGGATGAAAATAATAAAAATGTTATATTTATCAACATACCAAACAATCCTCATTCTGAATTACTAGAATCTACTGATAGAAGGCCCCTGCAAATTCAAATGTTAAAAAGCAACCTACACTAGAATAGTCTTTCACAATGCTTTAGTGCTTTCAAGAGAGAATCAAAGAACTGTTTATGATTAACTAAATAAAAGTAGGCCAAGGGTGTGTTTTCAGACATCTGAGCTTTCTGGAATAACACACTGCCCCAGACAGATCCAAGTGGGTGATCCAAATGAGGGTGCATGATGAGCTCACCACCGACTACCCAACGCTTCTGCATCACTTCACAAGGCAGCTTAGAATCAGGAGATGCTCCGTGGGTTTCCAAGTGCTTGCTTAGCATTGCCTCAAAGGCTCTATGCGACAATAGAAAATGAGGTGTGGGGGCCAGCAAGATAGCTTAGTGGCCTAAAGCACCAGGTTAGGCAAGCACAGGGACTGCAGTTCGATCGCTGGTGCCACATGCCATGCCAGCCCTGATACCAGGGCAGGCTGAGCTGGCAACAGGAAAAAAAACAAAAAGAAAGAAAATGAAGCTTGACACACACTTGATTCAGAGGCAAAACTAGCTTTCTGAATCTTCTGAACTGCAACTTTTATTAAGCCTAATAGTAATAAAACTATCAAAATACAATTCCTATACTGTCAACCACTTACTTAACATTTATAAAAAACTTAGGATGAACTCTTTCTAAAAGAGGTATTATTTCAAATCTATGATATCCATACATAAAGTTCCACTTCCTAGTATCTGCACTGCATTCAAACAGATTTAAACGGGACAATCATTTTGTGATAGACTAACATAGTACTTAATATAGCTCCTTGAGTTCCTAAGTTCAAATCTCAGCTCTGCTACTTCCCATGAAACTTTGAACTAGTTATTTAATAAGAGTATCTAGTTTATTCATAAAATGATTCCATGAACATGGATTCTATCTTCTGTGGTAGTCCACAGAAGATACCAGGCACACAATACACTGGTGCCTTACACACTTACTAGTAAGTCTGAACTTAATCTGACCTACAGTGGTAGTGGATATAAAAGATATTTCTTCAAAGAGAGTGTTCCTCCCTAGTCAGTTTCAAACCATGCAAACAAGAAATTAGGTGAAAAGGCCTTGCACAAACTAGGCAAGTGCTCTACCACTTAGCTATGTCCCCCAGCCTTCCTTTGTTTAGGTCCTCTGGCCTAATTTGGCTGTCTTTGAACTTATGACCCTGTCACCTTAGCCTTCCAAATAACTAGGATTACAAGAATATATCATTTTAAATTTAACTTAAAAGTTTTTTTAAAAAAAGGTAATAGGTCTCCATAGCATAAAATTAAAGCAGTACAAAAGAGCACAAAAAAAAAAAGTACTCGAGTACTGGTGCCCCCCAAAAGTCAATAATTTGTGTGTAAAACCAATAGGACTCCATTCTTGTTTCTTGTAATTCAAAATAATCTTTTTTTTTTTTTTTTTTGGTGGAACCGGGGATTGAACTCAGGCCCTTGAGCTTGCCAGGGAAGCGTTTATTCTACTGAGCCATCTCCCTGGCCCCCAACAATAGAATATTACTGCTTTCTTTTTACACTGTTTTCTCTTGTTTCTTTTTTCTTTTTTACAATATCTCGCTATGTGGTTTGCTGGTCTTGAACTCCCTATGTAGCTTAGGCTAGCTTCAAATTCATGTTGATCCTCTGGCCTCAGCCTACCAGAACGCTGAGATTGTGGGAGTGCACCACCACACTCAGCTTTTGTTCTTAATAGTAAAACATCTACTGTAATTTTTATCATTTCACTGAGACATGAATTCTTTCTTTTTTTTTTTTTTTTGTCTTTTTTGAGACAGGGTCTCACTGTGCAGTTCAGGCTGGCCTTAAGCTCACTTTGTAGCTCAGGCTGGTCTCGAACTCACAACAATCCTCCTGCCTCAGCCTCCCTAGTGCTGGGATTACAGGCATGCGCCACCACGCCCGGCCATGAATTCTTTCATATGTCATCCCTCATATGCATGCACTATTCCTTATAAGTTAATATTTTTTCACCTACTTTTACTTGTACATTTTATTTATTTATTTGTTTATTTATTTATTTGCAGAACCAGGGACTGAACTCAGGATCTTGCACTTGCAAGGCAAGTGTTGATTCTACTGAGCTATCTCCCCAGCCCTTACTTGTACTTTTTTTTTTTTTTTTTTTTTTTGGCAGAACCAGGGATTGAACTCAGGACCTTGTGCTTACCAGGGAAGCACTTATTCTACTGAGCCATCTCCCCAGCCCCCCTTACTTGTATATTTTAGATCTATATAATGATCATATTCATCATAGGGAATTTGTACCTGCACATGGTATATCTTGCTTCTTTTTCTCCCATTCCCCTTCCTTCCCTTTCCCTCCTTTCAGTCCCTCTTCCCTCTCCACCCACAAAAGTTTTGTTTCCAGTTCTTTCTATTCTTTTTTTTCTTGTCCCTCCCTGCCCCTCATTCCCCACTCCCACCTCTTTTTAATGTATTTGGTATAGGGTCTCACTACGCAGCTCAGACTTGTAATGATCCTCCTGTTTTCAGCCTCCTCAGGGCTAGGATTACAGGCCAGTGCCACCACACCCTGTCTCGGTGACCAGATCAGCAGCCTAAGCAGTTGCTTAGTCCACTGAGCCATCTCTCTGGCTCATTCCCCTTCTCACTGGACATTTTCTTCCCATTTCCCAGCACTTATTATATGTTTTGGTCCTTTTTCACATTTTCAGTTTCTCATATCAGAGAAATCGTGATATTTTCACATGTATCCAATTTCCCTTAAGAATATGGTCTCAAAGTGCACCCTTTTAGCTAGATATAGATATATAGATATGGATAAATATAAAACCCACATTTTCTTTATCCATTTAGCAGTTGATGGGTCTCTGGGCTATTTCTAAGATTTACCTATTAGAAATGGTGCCACTATAAACACAGGTGGGCATATGCCTTTAATTCTTTTGGGAAGATAACAAGAAGAGGAATACCTGGGTTGAATGGAAACTTCAGTCCTAGTTTATGTTGAGGAATTGCCACACTGATATCACCAGTAGTTACACCAGTCTCCACTCCCATCAACAGTGCAGAAGAGTTCCTTTTTCCCCACAGCCCCTCTAGCATTTGTTATTGGTTGATTTCTTGATGACAGCCATTTTTTGGGGGGGTGAGATGGAATCTCAGTGTTGTTTCAATTTGCATCTCTCAAAAGACCAATGATACTGAATATTTTTTCACATATTTACTCACTGACTGTACTTTCTCATCAGAGAAGTGTTTATTCATTTCACATGCCAATTTTGTTTGTTTTCAATGTATTTGGTACAGGGCCTCACTATGCAGCTAAGACTCAGTGATTCTCCTGTTTTCAGCCTTCTCAGGGCTGGGATTACAGGCGAGTGTCACTACACTGGACTGTGTGGCCTGCTCAGCATGTGCAGGGTGGCGGCCAGCATGGCAAGCGGTACTGGGGATCGAAAGCCAGAAGCCCATTTTTGGATTAGGTCGTTACATACAAGTTACTATCAACAACTGAAACACAACTGAAACACTAACAATGAGGTAAATTGCTGAAGTGTTTCGCCATTAAATTCACTACTTATCTGAATTATTCTGTCATCCCATAAGTCCAAACTACAAAAAAAAAAAAAAAAAAAAAAAAAACAAAAAAAAAAAAAAAAAAAAAAAAAAAAAAAAAAAAAAAAAGTCCAAACTACAGTCAAACAAAACAAAACAAAAAGGATGAGGAACTTTCTTTAGAAAGTTAAACTCCAATTTGTGAAAATACGATTTCCTCAATGTAATTTTATTGCAAGGAAAATTTTTGAAGAATGAATCAAAAATGTCTTAATTCACTTATAAGAAACTTAGCTCATAATAAAATGAAAGCAAAATGTAGATATAACTACATTCTGTTAATGATTTAAGAGCCCCACAAATATGTAAGCTTCTTACCCTAGCTCCCATTGGCATAACATCTGGTAAACAACAGTGTACAATTCACAACTGTAGAACCACTGAGGGACATTCTGAACTTATGAGAAATAAAAAGTGACAAAATCAAGTCAGGAGTAATGGTGCAGGCCTGTAATCCCAGAACTGAGGGAGACTGAAGCAGAATTGAGAGTTCTAGACCTGCCCGGGCAAATTGGTGAAACCTTGTCTTAAAATTTTGAAACACTGAAAAAAAACAAAAATGGGGCTGGGAAGATAGCTTAGCCGCATAAGTGCCTGCCTGGCAAGCACAAGGTCCTGAGTTCAATCCCCAGTGTCACCAAAAAAAAAAAAAAAAATTAAGACACTGACAATATCTGTCACTATCACTTTCCCTGTCATTCCCTTGAAAGGCAACTGGGTTGCTTAGTTTATGCTTTAATAAAAAGGATTATATTTTTTCATGCTTACCGATGACTTTACTTTTATAGCATCAACTCTGTCGTACACTGAAGTACAATATACAATCAGGAAAAGGAGACTCAGAAGAAAGGCACTGCAGCTCACAAATTCAAAAAAGTACAGTCCTCCACACAAAGTACACTGTGATACAACTTCTTCACAGATAAAGGCCAACAGAGACAGCAGCTACAAAAGAAGCAAAACAAGTGTTGTTCAGAGAACCCACAGTACTCAAAACAAAAATCCACAAGTTTACTCAAATATTTATAAAATAGAAACTATGGTAAACAAGATTAGTGAATAAACCTCATCTATATGGAATTTACACCGCACTTACCTTCAAAGAGGTATCATGTGCTAAATGGGGAAATCTTGATGTTGCTATAAAAACACAGAAGGGCTTCTAGAAGAGAAGCTGGGACGTGAAGGCAGCAGGGTCAGTTCTGTGGTAAAAGACCTGGAAAGAAGCTCATCACAGAGCAGTTCATAGAAAGGCCCAGGAGGAGAAAACACAGCACCCTCCCATACACAACCCCCCCACCTCCAAAGAAAGCATGAAAGCCATTCAAGTTAGTATGAAAACAGTAGCACAAAAACTACTGTATGGCATTAGAGGTGGGCATAACAAATTTAAGTGTCTTTGTGAACTAGCTTCAGGTAATGGAGTGACAAGGTGGTGTTTACATTTGAGAAGGAAAAGGGATTGGAACTGCTGCAGATTTTAGAGCAGATGACTAGCTAATAAGCTGCAGTAGGGAATCACAGTGATGGTGAGTAGTAGTAGTAACTGTGAAGAGTGGTTAACTGCTGAGAGAGCCACATTTATTTCACCAATCTTCTGAAATGTCTCTTTTCTTTGAATGTGTGTCTGCTGCTTGGAATTCCAAATCACATTCCCTGCATTAATCACATTCATTACCTAGGGACAATGATTTCTAGACTGACGTGATAGGAAGCAAGATCTGGGACTGTCGAGAAATGGAGAACAGAATCTTTCAGGGAATAAACTGATTTCCCTACTCTTTTACAGTTGCTTTACATAATTCCACAGCTGACCAATAGTTTACTAACTTAACTTTCAGTCTTTCCTAAGCATTTGATTTGGCTTTCATAGAACACTTCCTTTTCACAATTGGTTTAGTTTGTGTAACAATTAAGTGTTTGACCAGAAAAGGCACTATCAACATAACCTAGTACAGGAACACACTTCAGCTGAGGACAGAAGACTGCATGTGGAAGTGCTCAAGAGGCATCTACTGGCCATGCCAAGTTTGGGCGACAGGGCAAAAAGAATCCAGTATCTTCCTAGGCAGCAAGAGTGCTGGGGAGAGAACCACATTTTAAATGTGCTGGGAAAGAAAGAGTTTGTTAAGATGTGGGTGCAGAGTCAGCAGCGAAGGTTAACCTTGACTGTCATTGTGAGTGGACTAAGAAACAGGCAATTAGTGAAACACTTTTGTAGATGCATCTATAAGTACTGAATCAGTGAATTAATCTAATTTTATCCGTGATACTAACCCAAACAGGAGTGTGTAATTTGATGACTTTACTGGGAGGTGACAAAAACTGAAGGTAAGGCCTGGTTGAGGGAGTGGCTCATAAGAGGTGGGGTGCTGGGGTTGTATCTGTCTTCAGCCCCTTCCTCTGTGGTTCCTCCCTAACTTTCTGTTTCCCAGTGAGCAGCTGTCCTGTGTGTGGTGACACCAACCCAATGCTGCTTCTACTTAAGGGCAGAAACACAAATCTTGGAAACTGCAAGCCAAAACAAACATTTCCCTCTTTACATTGTTCATGTTCAGGATTTTGTTCAAGTGACAGAAAGCTTACACAGGGGAAAAATAGATTACAGGTCTGGAGCTTGCAGGAGAAGTTTGAGATTCAGACTGAGTGAGAGGATGAGATCACCCAGAATGAAAAGTTGGCCTTAAAAAGAACTCAGGAATCTCAAATTTTAAGGGATCTGCACAAAGGAAATATCAGCAAGGATAAGCAGCAGCAGTCCAATGTAAGCAGACCAAGACCAAGTATTTTCACAAAAAACAATAATCATGAGTGCTAAATGCTACCAAGGAAGGCAGGCAAGCCACAGAAGAACAACATCAAAACACCAAAATTACACTGAGCTATAAGAAGGCTGCTGGTGACATCAGCAAAATTCCAGCAGGAATTTCTAGTCCAGTACAGGAATTTCATTAGCACAGTAGTGTATATGTGTTGGGGAAGAAAAGACAAAGCAATGAAATTAGGACAGCAGAGAACAGAAGTGTGGCTGGGAAAGAATGGCCAGAAGAGCTGTAGGGGTCTAGGTCAAAGAGAAGGGAATTTCAAGGTTTGAGAGCAGGCACGGCTCATTGCTCCTGCAGAAGCCAATTAGCTGAGTAGGTCTAAAGTCAAGGTAGCAAAGGCCTCTCTTGAGAACTGACTCAAGGCTCAGGTTAGGGCCTACTTGAAATTGGACAGGAGAACAAAGAGTACACTTGGGCAGTGTGGGTAGGAAGCTAGGGGAATTTCCTCCTGATTCCAAAACCAGCAAAATGACCAATGACCCAAGTCATTGAAGGGCAATGTCACCATACCTCAGTAAATTCAGACGAAACCACTAGACACATAAGGGCAAGGGCAATAAGACTGTGACCAAAAATGAATGCATACTTTAAGCAACATATAATAAACACTTATCTTACATTTTCATTGTCAAAAAAATACAACAAAAAACCCTACTATACAACTAATACAGAAAAAACTTCAGCAGTTTCTTCAAAAACTGCCCTACATCTATCTATGACCTACTAATTGCACTCTGGGGCAATTACTCCAGAGAAATAAAAATTAGTGTTTGTATAAAAACAAATACTATACAAGAATATTCATGAAGCTGGGCCTGGTGGCGCATTGCTATGATCCCAGCACTCAGGAGGCTGAGGCAGGAAGATTGTTGTGAGTTCAAGCCCAGCCTGAGCTACAAAGTGAGCTTAAAGCCAGCCTGAACTGCATAGTGAGACCCTGTCTCAAAAAGACAAAAAAAAAAAAGAATATTCATGACAATTCTATTCATAATTCCATACACTAGAATCTAGATGTCTTTCAATTAATAAACTATGGTATAGCCATATCATGGAATATAAATTTTAAATTTTTATTTTTAAAAAAAAATTTATGTATTTAGTACAGAGTCTCACTACACAGCTCAGACTCATAGTCATCCTCCTGTTTTTAGCCTCCCCAGTGCTGGGATTGTAGGCCTGTGTGTGTCACCATGCCTGGACTTGGTCACCAGCTCAGTGCACCCCGGGGCAGAGCCAGAAGGGCCTGCAGGACCATGATCTAACCCTGGTCTCTGTAGGCACTTAATCTGCTGAGCTATCTCATCGGCCTATCATGGAATATTAATAAAAAGGTATAAAAGTGGTATTTGGAATAACCTAGATGATCTCCAGAGAATTACACGAAGAAAAAAAAAATCTTCTAAAGATTACAAACTGTAAAATTCCATTTTATAGCATTCTTTGAATAAGAACAGAGGCGGAACAGATCAATGACATACAAGGGCAAGGAGGAAGAGGGGGCTACAAAGGGGCTTCGCAGAGAGGAAGGGAGCCTTGTGACAATGGAGCCCTGCATCTTGACTGTGGTGTTGGGGTCAGGGGACATGTGAAGCCATACATACAATAAACTGCCAAGAACTACCACTACAAATAAGTACACAAGACCTTTCTGTGTGGGTTTTTGTTTTGTTTTGTGGTTACTTTTTATATATCTATAATTATTTTAATACAAAAAGGGAAAAGAAAAAAACAGAGGCCAAACCTAAATTGGTAGATAAGCCTTTATTTCTCAGTCTTTATTGGCAAAATAAAATTTATACATCCCTACAACCCCAAAGAATTTACATGAGGACTAAAATTCCAATATGCCACTTTTCTGTAAATTATCAGAGTATAAAATAGTCCCATACATCCTAACTACTTCCCTCAGCCAGAGGTTAGGATTCCCAATTATTACATCACAGGATAATATAGTGAAAAATCAAGACAAATCCCAGCCGGGCGTGGTGGCGCATGCCTGTAATCCCAGCACTCGGGAGGCGGAGGCAGGAGGATTGTTGTGAGTTCGAGACCAGCCTGAGCTACAAAAGTGAGTTTAAGGCCAGCTTGAATTGCATAGTGAGACCCTGTCTCAAAAAAAAAAAAAAAAAAAGACAAATCCCAGATCATCACATATGGATTTTCTTACACTCCTGTAATTACCATTATAATGGTAATGAATTTTTACATATATTTTAACATGACTGTAGGATAATAAAATGCTAAATTCTAATATGCAACTTTACTCTTGGTTCCATGTTAAGTTCTGTCCATCTTTTAAGTGTTCAGAGAAATCTGCAAAATATACCTTGGGTCTATTAACTAAGAAGATACCAGCCTAAAACTTTGAGGTTTGAGAATAGTTATTTATAAACCTTTTTTTGTTTCGTTTTTGAGACAGAATCTCACCATGCAGTTATGCAGTTCAGGTTGGCCTTGGGCTCACTTTTGTAGCCTCCAGGCTGGTCTCGAACTCCCAGAGATCCTTCTGGCTCAAAGTTCCAAGTGCTAGGATTACAGGTGTGCACCACCATGTCCAGTATTGGGGCTGCATGGTAGGCACCTGCATCTGGGGCTGAGACCCCATGGGCATGTGGAGTCCTGGATTGAACTCAGGTCCTTGTGCTTGCCAGGTCAGTGCTTATGCCTGTGAACTATCTCTCAGGCCCCTATGAACCATTCTTATTATATAAATTAGACAATCAGGACCAGTCACCTATAAGGCTACCTGACAGTAATAAAACCTTATCCATAGCATACACATGAACTGCTTTTGTCTATCAGTAGTAAGAAAAAAGCAGAAGACTTAAGTCATGACAAATCCTGTTCCAAATACATGAACAGAGGCTGGCGAGACAGCTCAGCTGACTAAATGCCTGCTCTGGCAAGTGCAGTGACCAGGGTTTGATCCCGAGTCCCACATGCCATGCCAGCCCACCCTGGGTGCACTGACCCAGGCAACCAAGTCTGGGAATGGTGGCACACACCTGTAATCCCAGCACTGGGAAGGCTGAAAACAGGAGGATCACTATAAGTCTAAGCTGCATAGTGAGACCCTATACCAAATACATAAATGGAAAAAAAGAAAACATTAATAGGATTCTGACCTTCTGCCTCAGAGTAGTGTTAGAGGCAGTACCTGCCTGGACTTCCTAAGAGAATGAATGGGTACATTATTCAGTATAGACAATTAGTATAGGTCCTATCTCTTTTCAAAGGCCAAGAAATTAGCATAAGCCTCACTCAGTATGAAATTTTCTTCCTCCACTCTTTTTTTCGTTTTTTTGGTGGAACTGGGGATTGAACTCAAGCCCTTGCCAGGGAAGCACTTATTCCACTGAGCCATCTCCCCAGGCCCCTCTCCCTCACATTCCTTCAATAATCACCTACAATATTTGGTCTCCAATACAAAATATACTTGATAATTATGTACCAATAGTATGTATATAAACATTAAGGATGGGATAAAAAGATCAATGTACAAGAAACAACAAGAAAAGAAAATGTTTTATACCACAGAACTGAAGATTATGTGTAAATTGAGAAAATCTCTGGAAAAAGCTGGAGAAGGTTGAATGGAAATGAACTCAAATTAGGACAGGAAAAGAATACTGGGGTAGGGGATGAATGAAGGCATGAAATGCAATATTATAAAACAAACTACCTATACAGGAATCATGGGGAAAGAGGTGAAGTAGTCAGGTGTGGCTCTGTGATGTTCCGGAGGGGGAAATATGCTTCTAAACAAAGGCAACAGGGAACACCCACATGGTTTAGTAAATTAGGAGACAAGAGTAGCAGAGCATTGGGTGGAGCCTGAAAGAATCCTAAGAGTAGGAGGGAAACAAGCAGCCAGCACAGGAAAATCAAGTAGTAAAGGCTTTGTTTTGTTTTTTAAGCCAGGTGTGGTGGCGCATGCCTGTGATCTTAGCACCTGGGAGACTAAGGCCAGAGAAATGACCAGTACAAAACCCACCTGGGCAACTCAGTGAGACCTCACATCAAAATAAAAATTTAAAAGGACTGGGGATGTAGTTCAGTGCAATAACCACAGGTTAAGTTCCCAGCACTGCAAAACAAAATTTAGGAAACCATAAAGGGAAAGTGTATATATCCCAGGAATCAGCCATAACTGGGAATGTGTGGATGATGGGGGTGGGGGGTGGGCTTGGTTTATTTTACTTACAATTTTAGTTGATTTTTTCCTAAGCAGACACTTTTTGTACTATTAGAAAAGAAAAAAATTAAAGTGTGATGGTTAAGGGAAGAAAGAATTTCAAGAATTGGGGAGTCCCTTGAAAGGTACAAATTACCAAAACTGAATCAAGAAGATATTACAACTCTCAATAAGCCGATAACAGCCAATGAAATCCAAAACGTAATAAAAACCCTACCGAAGAATTGGGGAGTCACTGATAAGTTCTGGCCCCAGTATAAACTGATAAATTATTATGGTGGCCACCTAATACGGCTGAAGCCCTTAAAACAACAGTTTATCTTCCCAATAACCACTTCCTCCTCTTCCCCACTCCAGCTCTGGATACAATGTCCCCTCACATTTCACACACACACACACACACACACACACACACAAGAAACTGACCCTTTAGCTCCACCTCTAGCAAAACTCCTTAAAAAATCTCAGCTTTGTCTCAGGTTAGAGGACTTTTCCATCTGCCTTTGATACTCTCCAGGTCTTTAGTTAATAAAAGCTTCTCTTATCTTTCCTATCTCTTTACTGCACTGCTGAAAAACCTCTCAGTCACTATATTAAAGACTAAAGAGGCCAACAATAGGAAGAAAAAAAAAATCACTGATGAAAGTATGAAGTTAATGACAAAGGTAACTCACAAGTAAAAGGGGCCAATTATTATTTCGGAAGGCCCATTCTTCTTTAAAATTGGACAGAAGAAAATAGAGACTACACTTCAGTAGTTTTGCTCTCAATAGTATGAAATCATACTGAATACTGCACGATGAGTATTAAGCTAAGTACCTAACAACTGTACATCTAATGTAGCTTCTTTTAAAGCCAACACTTTATGACATATAATAAAGAGAATGACCACCAATCGGGGAGATAGCTCAGCAGCATAAGCGCCTGCCTGGTAAGTGCAATGTCCTAGTTGAATCCCCAGTACCAAAATTTAAAAAAATAAAGTATTTTCAAGTTTTTATAGAATTTGTAGGACTTTGGGAGAACATAAAGCTCCCTAACCTCAAGGTAAAAGGTGATGGTAAGCTTCCGGTAGGCTAAAGGCTGGTAAGCACAGGCAAAAACTCAGCCTTCCATTCTCTACTTGTCTCCTAGTGACCGTGAAATGGTTAATTTCACTTTACCATTGTGTACATCTTGTAGGTTTTCCTCATTAGACCAGTGAAGTTACAACTTCCTCTTTATATTTCCTTTTTTGCTATTAAGTCATATATTAAAAATGTGTATTACAATGAACTCATTTGGAAAATTTCAGTGACTAAAACATGGTCTTAACCATGGCTCTGGTTCAACATTTAGATATTAAAAGATTATCCTGTACTTCCATTTCAGAGTCATTAACTTCTCTAAAATTTTCAAACCTTCCTTGAAACTAACAGTTGCCAGGGATATAGCTCAGCAGCCAAGTGCCTGCCTGGCAAGTGCAAGGTCCTGAGTTCGATTTTCTGTACCAAAAAATTAAAAAAAAAAATTAACAATCACCCAAAACCAAAACAAAATAAAACAATACCATATAAGGGCTGGGTGCTCAGTGGCACAGCACATGCCTACAAATTGTGTGGTCCTGAGTTTGATTCCTGCTACCCAAAAACAAACAAAAACTAACCATCATATTGAATACTAATTCTTCATAATTTACCTTTAACAGTCTACTACCTTTTTTTTTTTCAGGAGTACAGATTGAATCCAGAACAAAGCCCCTTTTCATTTTTTTTTTTTATTGAGGCAGGGTCTATGTCCCCCAGGCTGGGCTCTCACCTGCAGTTCTCTTGCCTAAGTCTCCTAGAGGTACACATCATGAGGCTAAGGCAGGAGGACTACTGAGAATTTGAGATCAGCCTGAAGTACATAGTGAGATCCTATCTCAAAAAAACAAATCATTAATGTTTTTCATTAATTACAAGGGATCACCTGTAATACTGTATGAATGTATGGCTTACAACTATTAAAAATAGTTAAAATTTTCAAATTTTGAAAATTATCATCTGGTAGAAATAGACTAGGCCTCAATAGCCTTAAACAATTTACCCTCAGAATATTTAATGATAGTTGCTGCGAAGCCAAGAGGGAGGGAAGATGGTTTACATCTCAAATGGACAATGTTGGACAGAGTCAGTCCCCGTGGAGACTATCATTAATACTGGATTTCTTCTGGGAATAGCTGAGTTTGTGGTTTTGTTGTTCAAAACTCTACTTCAGCAAGATGTGAAAAAAAGGAAAAGGCTACATAAATTCATCTGATTCTAGATATAATGATGGAAGAGAGCCATCAGAAACCCTCCCTGAACAATGGGTAAATCAGTCCTCTTCATGGTCCCAGTCCTCCACTAATGGCTGGTGGATGAGGAAGGTAAAGGTCTGCTGTAAAAAGCAGACAAGTAGACATGCACAGTCACAGGGGAAGGAAGCCATCCAAAAGTGGAGGTCTGACTGTGCTGGACAAGGACATGGACGTGTGATCTAAACAGGGACTGCCCTGTGTTCTCATAGATAAATGAGGTCTCGCCAGGAATTCTCTCTACAGGATCTGGCTTGACTGATGCCCAGTTCTATAAGAGCATATGTTTGTCTCATGGTCCTTTTTGCATAGTTTATTAAGTGTTGATATAATTTTAATAAATATTTTAGGTTGCCTACTAAAAACGATATTTAATGATATAATTGCTGACATTATGGATCTTAAGGTAATATAGATGTTTCAATTTAGTAGACATTTAGTAGTTTTTCCATTTAAACAGTGAAAAAACATCAATATAATACATTTCTTCTGCATTATTTGTTTCTTGGTATCTACAGAATATCTATACTCTAAAAAACAAATCTGGTGAATCCTACAACAAACTGCTTGCCTGAATAATTACTACAATCTCAGTACTGTGCAGCCCTCAGAACATGAAACCAGTACCACAGACAATGTGGAACCTGTTACAGACAGAAAATTACACATAGTTTATTTAGGTCATTGCACCAGCTAATTAGTAAGTAATTAGGTTGCCAGATGACAATTTGCTCCTTAAAGCAAAAATAACTCTCTCAAAAAAATAAAAGATCACAAAATAAGAGCAAAGGGACAAGCATATGGGCAGAATAAACTGGAAGACTGATTACGTAAATTTAGGATTCCAGTAACTGCTCACACTGATTTCTCAACTGCACTATTTCTTCTTAAGCTCTGGAAGGGTCTGCATCAGTTAGGAGACAGTTTAGAAGAGCCTTTAACAAAAAGAGGCCATCTGTGAATGACAAACACTGCTTTATAACTTCATAACTCTAATAGGAAAGTTTTGTTCTTTTATCCCTATCTCCACCCTGCACCTCCTCAATGTTACAATTTACAACCGCAAACCCCAAACAATCTCAGAGATTTGAAAAAAAAAAAAATCCTGAATGGGGGGTGGAACTCAGAGATAATCTTGAACAGCAACTACTTTCTAAAGAGTTATGTTATGAAAAATATTTATACTTTACTGTAGACAGGCAAAGGTGTTTTAAAAAACATGTAAGAGCATGTAAGAGTCAGAACAGGAATACATCAGGCTTGAAGGAACAGGTTGCACAAAAGAACAGTGGCAGACTGAGACCCATGATGCTTGCTAGGAGCCTAAAAGTGACTATTGCGGAACTGCTTAGATGACAGCTGGAAAGACAAGGCCAGATAGCTAGTGTTCCACAAATCATATTATCCCTTGTGTCTAAGTGTTTACGCAATCCTCCCTAGATATGATCATCTGGGTGGCGAAAAGCCATACTAGTTTTTCGACTGCTGTTTTTCTATGTAACGAAAGTAGGGCATCTTGCGTTCTAGGAATTAAAGTTCTGGTCATCTGAATTGTAAGAATTTAAGTTCTTCCCAAGAAAACCAATGAACTAACTTTTTATTTGGGATGGTTAAAAACAACAACAAAGGAAAATGGGTAAGAAAGAAAGAAAGGGAGAGGGAGAGAGAGAGGACACGGGCTGAATGTGCATGTCAAGTGAATTACAAGTTAAAGTTCAAAAATGCTTTGATATTTTCACCAGTAGGTTTATGCCAAAAATAAACTAAATGAACTGATCAGCGATACCATAACCTAGCTCTGGTACCTCCACGTACACACAAAACCATGTCCTTTTGACTTTCTACCTCTAACATGTTTGAAACTGTCCAAATTAACTGCCCTTGGGATTAGCACTAGGAAAACCACAAGAGCCAGAAAAGACAGTACTGCCGCCCTTCCCCTGCTCTCCCGGTGGGCGATAAAGGAGCCGGTTCCCGGAGGAGAGGAAGGCTCTGCAGCGGGCGGGGAAGGAGGTCGCGGGCGCCGAACGGGTTTCTCCGACGCACTTGCTGGCCCGCGCGGCCCATGCTCGGCGGCCTCTGTCGGCTTTGAGGACCTTGATGCGAAGAGATCGGGGAAGCGAGGCGACAAGGGACAATAGGGATTAACGGGGGACAACGCCCCCTTCCCAAACGGCGGGGGAGGGACGGAGGTGAGGAAACAAACGGGTGCCTCCTGAACATCCAGACGCTCCAGCCGCCTAGCGGCCCCCAAGGCCGGCTGGCAGAGGCCCCCGCCCAGCCCCGCGTCCCGCCGAGCTCACGCCGCGTGGACTCACCAGCTGCAAGCCCTTGAGGAAGCGCCGGGGCGGCGGGAGACGCCCCAAGGAAAAGTGGGCGGCGAGGCCGCTCCGAGCGCCCCTAGAGGAGCTGGGGTCCTCCTCCGTGGTGGGGCTGTACACCGCTCCGTTTTCCATCGCCCAGGATCCAGAAACCACCGGCCCCCGCAGGAAGTCTCGGACTCTCGCTGGAGCCGAAGACCTCAGGACTGAGCTGGTGGTGTCACTTCCTGGACTTCCCGCTCGCAGGGGCCGACCCCGCCCCTTGCCACGCCACACCACGCCCCTCGCTACGCCACGCCACGCCCCTTCGCGCCGGAGCCTTGAACTCGGGAAAGTCAGGTCAGCTTTTGCCGGAGAGTTGGGTGCTGTACTTCCCTTGGACTTTTTTTCCTCCTCTTCAAGGTGCTAGGAGTTGAATCCAGAGCCTTGCACAAGCATGCTAACATTTAGCTACATTCTCATCCCCTAGCCATGGTCTTTTAACCTTTCCTCTGACATCTTTCAGACTCACTCTTCCTTGGATGAGTATTATTTGAACGCCCGCAGTGTACAGTGAGCCCACTTCTAGTTGCTAGAATTATAGCCACGTACCAAACAAATGCACAAGATGCCTGCTCTGCTGGTGCTGCCTTCCAGTAGGGCAGTCAGCGAAACAGTAAACAAATTCCTCAGGATTTGAGGCAGTGATACAATGATAGGAAAATACTGACAGCCCCAATTTAGGATGGTTTAGTTTAGGATTTTTAAAAGCTGTATGATGATGTAAAATGGATGTGAAAAGGCCGGGCGTGGTGGCATGCCTGTAATCCCAGCACTTGGGAGGCTGAGGCAGGAGAATTGTTGTGAGTTTGAGACCAGCCTGAGCTACAAAGTGAGCTTAAGGCCAGCCTGAACTGCATAGTGAGACCCTGTCTCAAAAAGACCAATAAATAAATAGGATGTGAATTAAGTAGAAACTACTTCATATTTGGCATTTTGATCTTTTTAATAAATTCGATGACATTAAATTCTAAAAGTCAATTTTGTGTTAAATGAGTTTTCACAAATATAGGCTAATGTAAATGTTCAGACCATGTTTAAGGCAGGTGACACTAGGAATATTTGGTAGGTTAGGAATGTCATATTAAATGCACCTATGTAGTACCTTGACAACTGGTTGTCACTTGTAACACCCAGGTGAACCAAACCACTAGTGGTGCTAGGTGTGGGAGACCAACCCGAAGACTGTTTCGAACAACGTAAAAACAAGAACTGGAGAGGAAGAAGCAAGCTGTTAGGAAACTGTTGGTTCTCTTGGAGGTGCTTGTCATGCTGGCTTTCCTGATGAACTGAGCTATTCTTATCATTAAAGGAGCTCAGGCCCTTCTCACTAAGAATGGCTACAGTTCACCTTGGGGGAGCTTTGGTCCTTTGAACATCATTCCCTGGCTCTGGAGGGGAAGATGGTGTGCTGTTCAGTGTCTTGGAGAAGAAGCTTGATGTGCTGATACGGACTCGACCATTCTCATTACTGGAGGAGCTCAGCACATTGATGTTGCTGAGGGTGGTTGTGGTACTTTTCAGGAGAACTCTGATTCTTACTTTGAGTGTCACTTCCTAGATCCAGTGCACATCCCTCAGCCTGATAATACAGATCACTCATCCTGCTGACACAGACTTTCTAGTTTACACCTCTAACTGTTGGGCCAGTTCAGATCTGTGAAACAGACTTGAAATGGGACATTGTCATGGGCCCTTGGGCTCCAGCTGGACTTATAGGGGGCATTGTTATGGGCTCTCAGAAATATCCTGAATGCATGCAAGATATTACCATGGGATCCTGACCCTCTGCTGGATTCTTTTGGACTTTAGTGTGTGGATAGAATTCCTGCACTCTCTTTGTATATGATTGTTTGGGTGACTGTTACAATTCCATAAGTTATGTGTCCTGTATTGTGTTTTTCCCCTTGTAAACTCCAAACTATAACAACCTGCAACTTTTGATATATTTAATTCAGGATGAGTTTATGACGACACAACGCTACTGTAAGTTAAGGAGCATCTCTACTGTGAGATGATGGAGAGCTGAGTGCTGAATAGGCACTGAAGTTTGTGGTTATCTCTTTAAAAAAAAAAATGAAGTTGGTGTTCAGGAAGGGCATACCTGGGGTTGCCCTTGCAGTGAGACCCAGTGGATGGATGCAAAGGAGTCAGGCTTGCAAAGATCCATACAGAGACTTTCGTGCAGAAGGAATAGCTGTCGCGCACATCCTCGCCAGCAAGGAAGACGCGACCACTGGTTGTCTCTGCAATGCTTTATTCTTCCATGGATAGAGTAGTTCTTCTTCCCCTCCCGCTCCTCCGCTCCTGACCTGGGCAAGCCCGCCCCAAGCTATATACCACAAGGCGTCCAACCCTGGAGTGACACGTGGGCGCAGCCAATTGGTCCAGATACGCGGAAGGGAGCCACAGTCTTTGCCTTAGCCATATAAAGAGTTGTTTACTACAGAGAGCACTTACCCAGCGAGGGGTGGAAGGAGGAAGCCAGCACCATCTTTTAGGCGCGGCTATT
>PVKA01037557.1:7612-21012 GCA_004027165.1 Ctenomys sociabilis | reverse complement strand
CGGAAAATGAAATACCTTGGGATTCACTTAACCAAGGAAGTCAAAGATCTTTTCACAGAAAATTACAACACCCTAAGAAAAGAGATTATGGAGGATTTCAGAAAATGGAAAGATATTCCATGCTCCTGGATAGGAAGATCCAACATCGTGAAGATGGCCATACTTCCAAAATTGCTCTACAGATTTAATGCAATCCCTATCAAATTGCCACCAACATACCTCCCAGATATAGAGAAATCAATCCTAAAATTTATTTGGAACCACAAACGACCTAGAATAGCGAAGGCAATCTTGGCCAATCAAGAAAAAGCAGGAGGCATCACAATTCCTGATTTGAAATTATACTACAAAGCCACTGTGATAAAATCAACATGGTATTGGCATCAAAATAGACCTGAGGATCAGTGGAATAGATTAGAATATGCAGACGCATCTACGAAAACACTCAGCCATCTTATCTTCGACAAAGGGGGTACACAAGCCCACTGGGAGAAAGATAGCCTCTTTAACAAATGGTGCTGGAAAACATGGCTTTCTACATGCTGAAAACTAAAAATTGACCCAGCTCTATCACCATGCACTAAGTTAAAGTCAAAATGGATTGAAGATCTAAACGTTAAAACTGAATATAAATCTTAAGGGCATTAGGTCTTTTAGAAATAGTAAATGAGTATTGGCTTCAACTCAATCATTAATTCAAATAACCTCTAACAAAAGAATCAAACAGTTTTTTGATACTTTGAAGCGAGGCACTGACTTCTCTACAGCTGTGAAATTCCTAGGTGGCATCTTCTTCCAATAGTCTTTTCTTTTTTAAAAAAAAATTTTAATCTATCCTGAAAGCCTGTTGTTTAGTAGCCACTTTCATCAGTTACTTCAGATAGATCCTCAAGAGAATGTGCTGCAACTTTTGTATCGGCACCTGCTGCTTCACCTAGTACTTCTGCATTATGGAAGTGGCCTCGAGCCTTCAACCTCAAGAACCTGGGCTGGCTTCACAGACCATTCTGCTCCAGCTTCTCCCTGCTTTCAGCCCTCATATAACTGAACAGTGCCACAGCCTTTCTCTGGTTAAGGCTTTCACTTAAGGAAATATTCTCACTGGTTTGATCTATTCAGGAAAAAATTTCTTTGTACAAATAAAAAAGTGATTTTATTTCTTCATTTTTGCCTTCACTGGAGTAGCACTTTTAATTTCCTTCAAGAGCTTTTCCTCTGCACTCACAATCACCCACCCACCTGTTGGGAGGCAAGGAGCTTACCCTTTCTTCCTGTGTCAGTTTTGATATACCTTCCTCACTCAGCTTAATAACTTCTAGCCTCTGACTTACAAATTAAATAGCCTGAGTTGTTTCATTAACATGATGGGAAGCTGATGAATATTACTCACCCAATGGATTTTTTTAAACTATATCATTTAAATTTATGTTAACAAGATTCACAAAGAAAAATATTAAAAGGAAAAATAGCAATTAGAGCTAGAAAGGGCCACCCAAATAGCTCAGTAGATTAAAGTGTCTGCAAGCAGCTTCAAGGGCCAATGGATTCATCTCTGGGCCTGCCTTGCCAGCTCCACCTCTGAGGCACGCTGACACAGCAAGGGAGACTGGGCGTGGTAGCACACGAGTGCAATCCCAGCTCTTGGGAGGCTGCAAACAGGCAGATCACTACAAGTTTGATCTAGTATTGAGACCTTGAACACTCTGTAGACCCCTTCCCTAAAATAAAAAATACATAAAATAAGAAAAGAACTAGAGTAGTTTTATAGTGTCAAACAGACTGTGACAAAACATTTAAGATTCAAAGTGACATAAAACAATAAACAAGTAAATTAATTGATTGCAGAAATTAAAATAATGCATAAAACTAATAATAATAGAGCCTCAAAGGACATGAAATAAAATCGACATGAAAACTCAACAATAAAAGACTATACAGTACTTTCAATAAAGAACAGACATCAGCGAGGAAATAAATTTGAATAGTGCAAGCTAACTATATCTGATAGCTTTTTACAGAACACTAATATCTAATAGCAGCAAGAATATGTTTACCACAAGAGTGTGGGACCACTGTGACCCTATGGCACACAGGACACAGAAGGCTGTTTGTATCACTGAGCGCTAAAAAGCTTCCCATCACAGGAACGGTGTACAACATTGTGCAGAACAGACTACACTATAGATTACAAAACAGATCTAAAGTTTAAAAGGACTAAAATTATATAAAAGATGTTCTCTAACTCTACCAGAGCATGTTAAAACTCAGTAACAGAAAGAAACTTGTGAATACTTGAGATGAATGAAAGTAAAAATGCTACATAATGCAAATTATGGGCTACAGAGTGTTTATTAAGGAGGCCCAGGAAGCTCATTTTCCAAACTGCTCTTAGACTTGATGCAATGAAACAGTTGTACCATTTAGAAAAGAGACCTTTCCTGTGTCCTGGCTCTGGAAAGTGGCTCAGCAAATGAGACAGTGGGCTTTCTGGCCAGCAGTGGGCTTTCTGGCCAGCAGTGTTCTCATGATGGGCAAATCATGGCAATAACCTGACCACATATAAAACTATGAGTAAAAAAAAAAAAAAAGTACTTCTATACAATGTTGTACCATTTCATTAAAAGAAATGACCAGCATAGGCAAACTCACAGAGACAAACATAGATTTGCAGTTGCCAGAGGGTGGAAAGAAGAGAAAGCAAGTGAGTGCTAATGTTATCATTTTCTTTTCGGACTGATATCAATATTTTATAGTTAAGAACACTGAAGGTGGCATGGTCTTATGAATCTGTGAAAATGTACATTTTTGAAAGGTGAATTTTATTTTTTCTGAGCTATACTTTCAAGAAAACATTAGGACTACCATTCCTTTTATGAAAGGAACAGAGAGCAAGTCCTTGTGTAAGTCACCTGTACACAATCAGCCATGTACTCCTTCCACTGTTCTAAAATGGTGACAAATGCAATTGCTAGGATTGGATGAGATAACGCACATAACACTCTCATTGTCATTACACCAATATGAAGATCTCATGCTTACTATTGTCAGTTTTACATATACATTGTGTTTATGATTAGTGAGGCCTTTGTGGCAGGAAAAGAAATAATTTTGTACAACCATATGTCTTAAAATAAGGACTATCTAGCATTTTCTCATATTGCATTCTGTGTTGAAGTTAATATTCTACAATACTACTGTCTCTCCTTCCCATCTAAATTAAGTTCTTCTTGCTGATTTGAATGTGGTTATCAGTAAAACAGAATGTCATGAAATGCCAAATGGATAATATAAGTAAAAACAACATTTTGTTCACTGAAACTTTCCAAAAAGCAGTGATATCTTAAAGTCCTATAAATTTATTTTATCTCCAAAATGCAGTTTTTCTATTTCTAAAATGTCTCCATAAATTCTCACCCTAATTGCTACAACACTATTGTTTTCCATTTCTCCAGTCTCAAGGCAATCCAATTATTTATGTAAACTGCCCAGTTAAGTATCTAAAATGGAATCTCATGTTACTCTTTGTTCTAGGACCCTCTATGGCTGCAAGCTGCTTATATAATTGGACTGCAAGAGTGCCAGTGGTCAGGTATCATAGGAATATCCCTCAGCTCCACAGGAAGTTCTTCAATTCAGGTTTAGTATCCTTAATTGTTGGGGACCACCTATTATACACTGCAGCTGGGGGCCCTAATGAAACCCTTAATGAAACAGTTGTACCATTTAGAAAAGAGACCTTTTCTTCCTTCAATTAGGTCCCGTGATGCTGTGCAGGGCAAGAGCCCCATTCTTTTAAGATCAGCATTGTGCTCATCATTGTTCTGGAGTGATCCTCATCAACATAGGAGCCTTCTCAGGATAAGACCACTGCAGCCCTCTCAGTCATCTGAGAATCTCCTACTCAGTCAATAATGCCGAGGTTCTGGCTCCCCTGTGACCTTTGGTTCCTGGTGAACAGATGCGTACCAGATCTGTGATCCACCACCATTTTGCCCCTTGCCCTTTCTTTCCACTATATGCCATTAACAGTAGACAGGAGACTGGAGGCCCACTGCCAAGGCTCTGATGATTGGTGGATGAAGCCAGGGGAGCGCTGTGAAGGGCAGCTAGGACTCCCATTCTGATATAAAGTCCAGACTTCTGACACTACTGTTTATGAAGGATTGGAAACAAATTCATTTCCAAATGTACTGTTTCCTGTCATATACTACAATATCTTGAGTTATTCCTGGTCTTTGCTATGTAAATATTTTTCAAATTCCATCTCTAAGAAAATATCTTATTAGCTTTCACAAACCATTCTGCTAGTAAGCTTTCCATTGCCATGATAAAATACCTGAGAAAATCACCTTTAAAAAGGGAAAGCTTTTTTGACCCATGGACTCAGAAGTTTCAACCCATGGTCTGTTGGCCTCACTGCTCACTTGAGGCAAAGCAGCACATGGGAAAGAGAAGGTGGTTCTGGCAAGCAGCAAACAAAGACTGAGAACAAGATGCCAGGGTGCCATATGCTCAAGAGAATGAGTGCAGAGAACTGACTTCCTTCAATTAGGTCCCTGCACCTACAGGGTCTACCACTTCCCAAGAGCACCACACACTGCCCGCCACATCTTTTAATACAGCCTCTGGTGGCTATTTGAGACCTAACACACCACGCGCCCAGATAGCCTAGATGTGGGTTCTTCCCTGTTCCCTTATTTCCTTGTTCCTACTGTGAGTATGGTGATCAATTGATGCTTTCCTGTTGTGCACTTGGAACATCTCTAGATTCAAACTTTTGCTAAACACCACTTTCAGGAGCTTTCACTCAGGGCAGTAGACAGACTGAAGAAGCATTTGCATTCTGATTTTTTTTATTATTATTATTTTGCTAACTCTGAGGATTAAACCCAGGGTCTTGTATGTAAGGAAAGCACGCTGCCACTGAGCATAACCCCAGCTGCGTGCAATTAAAAAAAAAAGCAGAAGTAAAATTCCTTAAAAATCTTTATAGAATTAAGGAAAAGGAAAAAGATATTTATCTCCGAAATAGATGCAACTTGCTGTTCCAAAAGTAGCTGCTCACTGACAATCAGATGATTACGGTCAGATCTGAAATTGGGATAACATGACATTTAGAACATTCCTCTATAGGCCGATCTGGGCAGATCAAGCCGGTGGATAAGTTTATCTGAAGCCCATTCAAAGAGGGCTACAAGCTATAACTATTCCAAAATGGAAATGAAGACACCTACACTCTGACTCTTCCTCTGCTATAGTTAATCAAGAGCATCTTTAAAAATGGAAACTTAGCGGGCTGGGTAGATATTTCAGTGGAATAAGTGCTTGCCTGGCAACCACAAGATCCTGAGTTTGATCCCTGGTACCACAAAATACAAATTAAAATAAAATATTGAAACTAAGTCTTTCTCAACCACAAAGATCAGATCAATAAAATAGTGAGGTTTACTACTGCCTAGATTATTGTAAGGATCTCAAGAACTCTGCAGCCTTCAGCACTATACTTTGGTAGGTCTGTATATGATATGTAGATGCGTTAGTATGTACACATCTTAGTTGAGTGGCTCAACTGATACAAGCAACATTTATAATGAGACACAGCCTCCAAAACCCTTTTAAAAACTCAGCAACAGCTTCTTCAGTTAGTGTAAGTAATTATTTCCATTGTTAAGATTGTTTATAGATAATAAGGACACAGCAAATTATTCTCTTTCACCTCTAATATGTATCTCTTTTCTTTGATACCTCAGGTAAATACACTTTAGATAATTACAAATCTTCCCTTTTTGTTCCTCAAATACTCACAATTACAATAATTCTTTTTTATCTATTCATCCAGATCCTTTTACATTTCAATAAGCAAATCACTGTTTCATCTGGACACAGAAAACAGCACAGTTTTTTTTTCCTGCCAATGGATTATATAATGTGAATATTTTCACTTGTCAGATCAGTTTCTTTTCATGTTACTGTCAAGGTAATAAAAGACTAAGACTGTCTTCAAAGGACAGCAGTCTCCCGAACTAGACCTCAGACAAAAGGCAGGTGAACTGCCTTTTTAGTGGTTTTACTTTCTTACTATTAATGAGAATTGAAAATGTCTGTCTCTTTTAGATAGAAGAAACTTAAAAAATCCAAATGGTAATAGAAAAATAGTAGTAAAGCAAAACTGTCTTCAACATAGGATTGTAAGATAAAAAGAATACTTTAAGTGCTTTCATTGGTGTTAGGTTCAGATGACAAATGGTTTTCATGGATAATCTCACGGGTCACTGTAGCTTTTAATTAGTAGCTTTCATGAACATAAAAATGTGTCAAGTAAATTTTAATGCTGATTACAAATGCCTAGTCCATTACCAAATTGTCATATTAATACAGGCCATATTGTGCTGTCTATCTTTAAAGGTTATTTACTTCATTTTTCATCTATTTTAATTAACTTCCCTGCCTACCAGGGTTTTTTATTAAGCAAAGACAGACATTTTGCCTTTTTTATCTCTGACTCAAGCATTTTGACTGAGGAGAGGATCCTGAAAATGCAAACAATGTAGGTCACAATTTCAATGGTGGTGGTGATGAAGGTAGAGACAGTTAAAGCCAGGGTCTGTGAACTCTACTGGAAAGCTGGTGAATCAATTTCATGTGACAAAATATTCCTGGAAGTTACTTTCAACTTCCTCTCATCCATAGCAGCTTCTTGTATTTGTATTAACTGAGAACAATACCTATAAGCACAATGGACAGGCTACACAGAGTTTAGGCTTACAAAAAAAAGGAAAGAGAGTGCTCATTGTTTAGATTCCCAAAATAGAAAGTGTTACCTTTGAGAAACTGAGCAGACTATAGTTGTGGTCCCAAAGGTTAAAACCCTAAAGTTCAGTTCAAGTTTTTAAGAGAACAGAAGGGTTCTACTCTCAGACAATAACCTTTTTCCCAGTGTTTTCATGTGTAAATACAGAAAAAGAAGAATCTGTCTCCTCACCACCAGGTTAGATCTTATGTAAGCTACATATACAATTTCTGCTCAAATACCACCTCCTCAGGACCTCTCAGGTCTAAAAGATCTAAAACAACACAGTTTTCAGTTCCGCCACAAACTAAAACAACATAGTTTTCCCACTTATCATTATTGCAATCATCATGCCCTGATTTGATAGCTTTATTAGCACTGGCAAAAGCTCTACCTAAGGATATATACAGGTAGAGCTCATTTTCAAAATCAATATATATTATAAAGATAATAGGTAAATATTAAGACTAAATGAAACCACACAAATATGCTCAGTATCAGTATAACCACATAAATACAAAATTAGAAACAAAAGGAGGAATGATATAGCATGAAAAACAAAAGAAAATATAAATTAATAAGAATTCATAATAAAAAATAGGCTAAATTTTAAGAGGAAGACCACTTTTTGACAGTTTATAAAATTACCATCTCTGAAGGGGAGAGTTTAAAGTATTCACAACCGCCAAGCCCACTGCAGGTATGTTACAATGAATACAAAAGTATGCATTCAAAATATGTATTACAATGAATACAAAAGTATGTATACAAAGTTACACGTATTATTTTGCAGTATTCTGTATAAATTGAAATGTTTATCATCTAATAAATTTTTTTGCAATTTAATCATCTTAGACATAGTTTCAAAGGCTTCCGGAAATTGAGAGTGAGCACATGCAGGCCCCCAATGACAGGTCCAGGAAAGTTTAGGGGAACAGAACACTCTTCCAGAAAAAGGCTTCTAAATTAATATGGAAGAAAAGGCACTGGAACATCAAGTAATATTTCAGTACAGTTTTAACACTGTTTGGTGTTTCTTTCTCCTAAAGTAAATCTCACTTTCAAGTCAGATTACACATGTCCCTCATCCTTTCAGGGTACAAGCTCTGCTGTCAACTAATACACCTTTTCTCCCTGGACTCTTCGCTCCAATCATTCTAACTCCATGCTTTTCTAGATGCCTGCCACTAATATAACCTCAGACTCCTCACCAACATTAGTTTTGCTAAAACGTACTCCATGCAGTACTTCATATCATTTAAGTTCCTGTTCAAAACTCATGACACCAGAAAGAATTTTTCTAATCTAAAAAAATCTACAGCAGTACACACATCAATCACTTCCATCTTACACTACTTTTTCCCTCCACTTAAATATAAACTTCAAAATATCAATGATTTTGTTTAATTGGGTCACTATTTCAGGCATCTAGACCAAGGCAGGGACATAGTTTGCACTCACTAAATACATGATGAACATATGGCTCCTATGCTGTTGTTCCTATAAATGTAAAATTGAATTTTATGAACACAAACTATATCTCATTTCCACAGTCACTTTCCTCCAACACCAACTCAGCCTTGCTCAAAGTACTTAACTATTCCCTATTGCATGTGAAGAATAATTTACATACCAGAAAGATCAAAAAGCCATTTAAAAGTTGAACTCAGTTTACTTATCCAGCCTTGCCATTTACCATTCTTCTCAATATTCTAAATTTGAGAAATACTAAACCATTTACAGTACTTCAATGTATTCTGTTTACTGGAAACTGATTCAAGACCTGTTTCTTCAGCCTGAAGAGCCCGGCATACCCTAGCATTATGCTTTGAAGGTATTTGTCTCTCTAAAGTTATCATGTTAATTTAAAATGCCAGAGTCATTGTATTAAGAGATGGTGCCTTTTGAAGGTGAACACTTGGAAAATGAAACACTCATGCACTGAATTAGCAACATGGTAAAAAGGCTGGGAAACTAGCAAGGGAGGCTCCTTCTGTCCTTCCTGCTACTCTGTCTGTGGGGACACATTAGTCCCCTCTTGCTCCCAGAGAAAGAAGCATTTAAGCCATCTCTCGGAAGCAGACAACCATCATATTTACCAGAAATGGAGCCTGAAGAGCTCTGACCTTACACTTTCCAGCTTCCATACCATCAGGTGAACCACTGATGCAACTGAAGAACTACCCACTCTGCAGCATTTCCTTCTAAGAACATGAATGGACTAAGATGCAGCATGAAGTGCTAACTTGTCTTTCATGATGCAGCATAGTTCCCCATTTGTAATTAAATATACTTGTGGTTCTTTTCACAGCAAGAAAAGCTATTTTGCTGTAACACACAACTTTCACACTATTAAAACAAAAACATTGATCCTGCTTTTATTTGATTCCTTTCTTGTCATCTGAGAGCTTTTTAAGAACTGCAGGGGTCTTTTTGTACTTATCCAACAAAGTGAGAGGAAACCTGTAAATATTTAATGAATATCAACTGTATAAAATGTATGCACATGTATATTAACCAGTAAAGGATGAGCTATGATTGACTTATGAATGACTTGAGATTATTAAGGAGTCTGACACTACAAAGACTTAGGTTTTAAATTTCTATAGTAGACTTTTAAATAACTGGCTGAATCAAATATTTGTCACATATAATTTCAAATATAAAACTGTGATATTTTAAACTCCATAAAGCATTTTGATAGGTAAATATTATGCAATTGGGAACGGCCAGGCATGACTCATTTTTTTTTTCAAAAACAAAGTAACCTTCGTTAATAGTTCAATATTTGCCTATAAAATAACTGCAACTAACTTTGAAACTATTACAACTAACATGGTAAATAAATAACAGGAGTTTTTACTACAAAGATCTGTGTTTTGGAATTCCATTATGAAGGTCCTGCCCAACCCTCACCCATCAACTGGGTGAGTATTTTGGGGTCCATTTCCCACATGGCGAAGTGTCTGCATTTCGCTTTATCAGGTCTCCTTTGGGCCAGGCACACATTTTAGACATAATTATAGGAGCTGTCTGTGGCAGTGGAAAGCCAAAGTTAACTGAACCACATGGAAATAAAATCCATGTCATTGGTGTCATTACCAGTACACTCTAACCAACAGAGTTAACCTCAATGTAAACATAAGGCAAAAATAGCAAAACACTCCATCTTTTAGAGAAATCAGGTCTTTTGGAAAAAATGCAATGAGATGGAAACACCTGGACTCATTTTTTGAACAACAACAAAAAAAGATACATGTATGGGTTTCATTTAAAAAAAAAACTAATATATATATATATATATATATATGTATGTCCAAAAAAATTCAGAATTTAAAAGATATACAGTATAGTCAAATACTGACTCCCCAACTCTCAGATATCCTCAAAAATCAATCTTTATTATCACTTTTTAAATTTTATTTCCAGTTCAGTGGACTTACAAATTCACATACTATGTGTGTGCATGTGTAGAAGTCTCTCTTTCTCTCAAACGGTAGCAAGTTATATATCCACTTTATTAGTGAAAAATTTTTCATAAATCCATAATTTATTAATTTGAAATGCAGCATGGACTATACATAATATTCCATTGTTAAATAAATACTACATATACAATTTTAATCTTTTACCCACTAATTTAAAATTAATTCTTACCATATATGTGTTTGAGCATGAATCTGCAAATTTAATTGTCCTTGCAATGTCTGTTCATTTTTTAGTACCATTAATTTCACATTATTTTCTGTTTTGATAACTTAAAGGATAAGCAAATAGGAACATTTCATATAATGTACATAACAAACTGCAACTATCTTGTGAATATTAGAGACTATAATTCATGGGATACTCTCATCACTCCTAAATCTTACCTATTCAGACACAATAAAAGGAAAAAAAAATTTAATTTAACAATTAAGTTAAAAGTATGAATACAATATTGATACACATATGGGGAAAGATACTACTATTCCTGGTTTAAGTATATATCAACACATGAAGGGGAGAAAATGATGCACAACCTCTTCAACCCATTTACCTACTTACTTACTAATTCTGTTTCTTGAGATTTATTACACAGTCATAATTTTCTTTTCACAGTCATAACTTTATGTGTGCAAAAACAAGGCTGTATTTTGTGGCCTATTATAGTATTACAGAAAAAAACTGAGAACACTGTAAATTCATATCAGAAGTGAAAATGCAAAATAAATTATGGTATATTCATACAATTTGGTTTCAAAAAACTTGTCAAAAAGAATAGACAAAACAATTATACATTAATATAGAAATAAAAATGCTCCAAACAATGGTATATAAAAAGAAAAATGTTGAACAGTGCCACCACCCAGGTAAAAGTGAATAGAAAGCAACATGTATCCTTATTTTCTTTCATAGGCATATTATTCCAGGAAATACACATGAAAAGCTAGAAGCAAATAATAGCAAAACAAAGGAAAAAAAGTTAAGATTTTTCAATAAATCTTACTCATGAATCGTTTTCAGTTTTAAACCTAGGAATCAACAATAAAAGTTTTAATTGATAATCTATTATGTTCCAACAACTATAAGACAGTTTTCATATCTGTCATTAAACTATTCATTCAGCTTCATTAAACACTGGAAGACTAAGAAAAAAATACTAAGAACCTTATATAGCCATGATTTATTGAGGGAAGAAAAGCAAAGTAGGAACAGCTTTAATCAAGTAACAATAAGAAAAACAATAACTTTTTAGTCAATAATAAATTTTATCCTGAAATGAGAAAATTGTTTATACATTATGCACTATAACCAAGCGAATGTGCATCAAAATCAAGTAAATAATACTAAATGAAAAAGATGACTAAGTCAAGAAAAATGTTATAGCACCTTAATGATGATTTTTTAAAAAGTAACAAAACATTAAAAGAGTACTTGTCAAAATCCCAGAAGTCGTACTTCATGACAGAGCATTAAAAGCTATTGGAGAAAAGCAAGGAAACATTTATACAGGTAAATCTATTAAATTACTACAGACTTTGCAACACAGACTTTAACAGACAGGAGTGCTAGCTCTAAAAGAAAACAATTTCCAATCCACAATAATATATCCTGAAAAACTTCAACTCAAAACTGATGGAGAAATAAGGTCTTTTTATGATAAAGAGCATCTTAAGAAGTACATAGCCATAAGATCAGTGCTCCACAATTTTTTCAAGGACATACTGGAAAGAGCCAATGAAGCCAATGAAGGCAAAATTCTAGTATACTGAATATGTCAGGCAGGGTGAGCAGTGAAGCAGAAGGAGAAAAAAATGAATCAGTAATAGGAAAATAATATAATTACATGAACAAGTCAGTACCTTTAAGTAATAACTTCCAGTGTGAAGGCTTATCACCTGCCCAGTCAAAAGATGGATTGGCAGACTGGACCAATAAAACCAAATGGTATGTTGTACACAAGAAACACAATCTGAAATTCATGGGCTAAAAATCAACTGCTAGCATATAATTTTCCTTGCAAACAGACCCCCAAAATAAGCAGAAGTAGCTATCCTATTTTCACATAAAGTAGAATTCGAGCCAAAACTGCTAAGAAGAGGCAAAGAAGGCCACTGCAAATTGGTTAAGGGATAACTGCAAATTGGTTAAGGGATAACTGAACAGAAGAGATAATTATGAACATACATGCACTGAACACCAGCACATCAAACTTCATAAAATAAATACAAGTGAAAATAAAATATCAGATAAGGCACCAATACAATTACAGAAAGGGACATTGATACTGCACGATCACGACTATACAGATCAACTAGACAAAAATCAATAAATATCAACATTGAACCACACCTACAAACCAATGTACTTAACAGATATCTATACAGTGTTCCACCCAATAACAAATTACACATATTTTATTAACAGCTGATGGAACTTTCTTCAAAATAGATTAAATACTATCTCATAAAATATGCTTAAGTAAATTCAAAAGAATCAAAATTATTTCATGCATACTGTCAAGTCACAGTGCAGTGAAACTAGAAATCAATGGCAAAAGAAACCACAAGAATTAGACAAACACACTGAGAATAAAAAAGTATACTTATACGATCAGGGAGGAAAGGAAGAAATTATCCTAAAACTAAATGATACCGCTAATATAAAATACCAGCATCTGTAGGATGTAATGAAAGCAGTCCTAAAAGAAAAGTTTATAGCCATCAATACATACCTAAGTAAACAGTGAGCCCAAATAAATGTGCAAATGCACATCAAGATCCAAGGAAAATAAAACAAAAAATCTAAATCCATTTCTAGTATGGAGGAGGACATTGTAAAAAATGTGTAAATTGATTAAACTGAAAAAAGCAATATAAGCCAAAATTAAACCTAACTGAAGAGCTGGTTTTTGAAAAAGAATAAATGAGGTAAACAAACCCTTAGCCAACCGTACCAAAATAGTAAAAGAAAAAATATCAATTAAATTAAGAATAAAAAAACAAAATATAATAGTATAATACAATAATCTAAATGATGCTGATGAAATTAAGACTATTAGTCACTGCTTGGGAAATCTGTACTTCAGTAAACTGTAGAATTCAGAAGAAATAGATATATTGCTATA
>PVKA01037556.1:0-20912 GCA_004027165.1 Ctenomys sociabilis | reverse complement strand
GCAACAGCTAATATACTTCTATAAGGGTGAAACAGAAATCTTTTACTCTTTAATCAGGTACAAGGATGTCCTCTATCACCCTTCCTATTCAATATAGTTTTAGAAACTTTCTAAATATGATTATAAAAGAGGGAGAAATAAAAGGAATAAGAATATGTGAAGAAGTTAAATTATCACTATTTGCAAATGACATGATACTTTACTTGGAAGACCCCAAAAACATTCCACCAACAAGCTACTAGAGTTCATATAGAAATTCAGTAGCATAGCAGCATACAAAGTCAATACTCAAAAGTCAATAGCATTCCTCTACACAGATAACAAACACACTGAGAGGGAAACTATAGAAACAATACTTTTTACAATAACACCACGGAAAATGAAATACCTTGGAATGCACTTAACCAAGGAAGTCAAAGATCTTTTCACAGAAAATTACAACACCCTAAGAAAATAGATCATAGAGGATTTCAGAAAATGGAAAGATATTCCATGCTCCTGGATAGGAAGAACCAACATCGTGAAGATGGCCATACTCCCAAAATTGTTGTACACATTTAATGCATACCCCATCAAGTCTGATAGGGTTTGCATTAAATCTGTACAACAATTTTGTTTGGAACCAGAAAAGACCTAGAATAGCGAAGGCAATCCTGGACAACAAAGACAATGCAAGAGTCATCAGATTTCCTGACTTGAAATTATACTACAAACCCATTGTGATAAAATCAACATGGTATTGGCAACGAAATAGACCTGAGGATCAATGGAATAGATTAGAAGATGCAGAGGCTTCTGTGAAGACATTCACCCACCTGGTCTTCAACAAAGTGCCTAAACACTCTTACTGGAAGAAAGATAGCCTCTTTAACAAATGGTGCTGGAAAAACTGGCTTTCTACATGCTGAAAACAAACTTGACCTAGTTCTATCACCATGCACTAAGCTAAAGTCAAAATGGATTAAGATCTAAACATGAATACAGAAACTCAATCTCCTGGAAGAGAACTCTTGAAGACATAGGGATAGGCAAAGAGTTCATGAATAAACATGTTCACACGGAAAACACTTGAAAGAATTAACAACTTGGATCAACTCTTCTTGAGAAGTTTCTGCATATCAAAAGAAACTGTGAACAAAGTGAAAAGACAACCCACAAATTTTTTAAAAATCCTGGGGAGATGGCTCAGTGCAATAAGTGCTTCCCTGGCAAGTGCAACTGCATGAGTTCAATCCCTGGTCCTGCCAAAAACAAAACAAACAAACAACCAAAAATCCTAACTAAGAAGCACTCAGACAAAGGTCTGCTCTCTAGAATATATAAAGAATTAAGATACATTAGGGCCCTCAGATTTAAAGACCCAATCCAGAAATGGCCATCTGAGATGAATACACACTTCTCACAGAACTAAATTAAAAGAAATGAATAAATATAGTAAAAAAATGCTCCACATGTCTAGCCATCCAATAAATGCAAGTTAAAACAACACAAGTACCATTTCACTCCAGAAAGAATGGCTATCATAAAGAAATCAACCAACAACAAATGTTAGACAGGATGTGAAGAAAGGGGAACACTTCTCCACAGCTGGTGGTAATGTAGAATGGTGCAACCATTGTGGAGATCAGTGTGGAGACTCCTCACAAAAATAGGACTGAAATTCCATTCAAGCCCTCTATCCCCCTCCTGGAAATTTTCCCAGAGGAACTGAAGCCATCATGTCATAGTGACATATGTGTACCTATGTTTATGGCAGCACAACTTCTGATAGCAAAATCTTGGAAACAACTGAGATGCCCATCACATGAGGAATTTTTGAAAGAGATGTGGTATTTATATACAATGGAATATTACTCAGCTATAAAGAATGATAAACTTAAAGCATTGATATTTAATTGGATGCCACTTGAACATATACACATAAGTGAAATAAACCAGACACATGTGCAAATATTGTATACTCTCCCTAGTAAAGAAATCAAAAGAGGAAATACAAATAAAAATGTGTAACAACAACTAAAAAGAATTTCATCAGATAGTTAGGGTAAACTGAACTGCATATGTTGCAGGATACTAATCAGCTTCTCTTCTGGATGGTTAACAACCTTAGTTCACAGATCAAGGATTGGAGAGATGGAAGGGCTGCAGGATTGGCCAGTTGACCATAGCCTTTCTGGTTCGGAGAAGACTCAGGACATAGGAGAACCTGTAGTGTAACATCATGGAACTCAGTTATACTCCAAATTTTCTGATCAAGGATGTTTTGGAGCCACAGAGGAATGCAACGGATGATCTATGGTGTGCCTAAGGAGAGTCACATGGATCGAGAACTTTCTCTCAGGCTCTCACAGAGAGCAAACTCATCAAACAATGGCTGTGACTCATCCACATGACTGACACTGACAAAGGATCTACAGAGTAAGACACGGGAGTACAGGGTAAACCAGGAGGGAACTTGACTGACATCATCAAATACAAAAGCTATACTTTTTGTTGGACAGGTCTTGCTTTGTCTGTCTTATCCATCCAGCAGAAAGGTGTAAAAATTAGGTATATAAAATAAAGCCAGGATAATAAGCAGAGCTATAGATGGCTCTAGTCAACAACTTCGTTAGATAGCCCACTATTATTGTGGACTGATGGATCGTTTGATTGTTTCATTGAGTTCAGGCACCATTAATAATTCCTCTGAATGACAATGGAATGCCCATCTTTGACAGGACTGAACAAAGAAGAGGGGGATACAAAGGAAAAAACATTCTGTGTTTGTACAAACAGTACAGTTAGGATAAATATGCAGTACTTCTGTATAATTCTATGAGAAGCAAAATTTGCACTAATGGTATTTGGACAGGATATTCTGTCAGCTTCCTATACTGTGGATGACCACTAGAAAGATAACAAGGCAGAAAATATTAATTATTAAAACTGTACTATAATTCAACTTTAAAAAATAAGATAAGTATACAGCTACATTCTCTTAATTCAATGATTAGAGACATGTGCTCTAATGGTGTTTGTAAGTAGGATATCAAGAATGTGCCTTGTATGCCAAAAAAACACTACAAAAAACAATGTGCAATGTATTAATTATTGAATCTTTCCTGCTAATATGATTTGAAACTGTCTCACTGCTATTTGTTCTTCAATAAAATAATTTTTAAAAATCTAGATAAAGTACACATCATAGGGAACAGAGAGGTAAATATTTTTTTGAAAGGGAAAGGGAATATGGGATGGAAGAAGAGGGAAAGAAAGGAAAAAAGAGAGGGGATGAAAGAAGATTATGGGGCCACAGAGGAAAGTGATCAATAATGTAGAGTGTGCCTAAGGTAAGTCACATGGGGAAAAAACATTCTCTCAGGCTTTCACAGAGAGCAAATTGGTCAAGCAATGGCTGTGATTCATCTACATGGCTGACACTGGCAAAGATTCTACAAACTGCGGTACAGGGTTTCAGGATAAATCTTGAGGGGCTTTGACTGACCTTGACAAATACAAAGGTTACATTTCTTTTCATATAGGGCTTGCTTTATCTTAGTCTTAACCATCCAGCAGAAAAGAATAACAATGAGGTATGAAAAGTAAAGCCATATTAATATGCTGAGCTATAAAAGGCTCAAGTCACCAACTTCTGACATTGCCAGTCCTATGGATAACCCACTACTATTATGGACTACTGGAGTATATTGGATTATTTTGCTGAATTGACTCAACTACAATATTTAAATGGCAATGAAAAAACCTATCTTCGACAAAATTGAGGTCTGCCCAACCCCAGGCCCTACGACTGTGTGGGAAATATTCTGCTCTCTCCTGCACCTACTGTACCAAGAACAGACCCACCACATGAGATAGACCTTTTCCCGCATTCTGCGGACCTCCCTCGCCCCTGCAGAGCCAGCACAGCCTGCCCTGCACTCTGCATCCAGCCCCAGCACAGGCCCAGTGAGTGTGTGGGAAAGCTTCCCTCCACCCGCAGGACCTCTCTGGACCAAAACTCAGGCACGCGGTGTGAGACCCTCTACCGCACCCTAGGAACCCCTCCACCCTTAAAGAACCCCCGCCCCCAAGCCCACCCAGTGGGTGAGAATTTCTTTTTTTTTTTTTTCCAGTCATTACAATTACTTTATTTCTTTTCCAATTTGTATACATAATGTATCTCAGGCGGTGAATTAAAACCTATTGCTCATATTTATGATAATTGCATCAAAGATCCTGAGCAATAACCTAGTAAAACTCAGCTGCTCTTTGCAGTGTTAACTACTAGAGAGGTGTATGGCTGTGGACAGATTGACTCACACAGATGAGCTCATGTTCAGTAATGGAACCATGACTCGGTGGCCAAATAAGACTACCGTCTATGCTCTCCATAAAATTCCATGCGAAACACAAAGAATTGCGCCATGAGGTCAGCTCTGATAACCCAGATTAAAAAATATAATAATAATTTTTTTTAAAAATCCCAAGCTTCAGGATTTAAATTTGTAGTAACATAACCCCCTTGCCAAGCTCTCTACTTCGTGGTAGCCTGTTAAACTGTAATGACAGATAAACTGTGGGCTTCAGAAGGGCAAGCAAGGACTTGCGGCCTGGGGGTGGTTCAGTGAGGACATTCTGAAAAACAACGGAACCAGGACAGGCCAGCACACAGGATTTCTCTATTAAAAGGAGACCTCCCTTACAGCCGAGGCGGCTAAGACTTGATCAGGGATCCATTACCATTCTGGAAAGTCACTGGAGTGGGCTGTTTCTGAAGCCAGCCCACAGGTTACTAGCATAAAGAAACACGCCCACGCTCCCGCTGGTAGACAAGGACTCTTCCTGGGCGCAGGCATCCCAAACCCTTGGGGTTATCCCACAACTCCACCTGCACCAGAGATCTCAGCAGTTCCTCACAGCTTTCTGGCTGGCGCGAAGCACCCTTGGAAACCTTCCACTGTTAGGCGAGGCACTGCAAAGAGAGGAGCCAGGCAAACCAGAAGTGTCCTTGGCCAGCCCCGCCCATAATAGGCGGAGGCGGAAGTTGGGCGTCCAGGTCTAGGTGTTCTGCTGGCGGGCCTTCCCCTCAAGCCGGGCTGTCTGTGGTGCCCGCGCCTTCCTCCGGGCCTCCATAGCGCCCGCGGGTGCCCTGGCCTCGGCCCTGCTCTCCAGGCCTGCTTGTTGCTCGCTGTCAGCTGCTTTTTCGGCAGGCAGACAAGACTCAGTACCAGGGCTGGGAGATGGCTCAGTGGGATAAGCGCTTCCCCTGCAAGCGCAATGGCCTGAGTTCAATCCCCGGTTCTTGTCCAGAAGTCCTGAGAGCAACTGGTCCACTGCTTCCCTGAGTCAATTCAGGAGGCCATCAGAGCACCCACTTGTCCTCTCCTCCCTGGAAAGGTGGTCTCGCAAATCCAGTGAGAAGAGCTCTCCATGGAGACTCGACTTTGGCTCTGAACTGGTGGCTAAAGGGCAGATGTTTGGTTTTCTCACTCAGGGTGTTGTAGGCAGCGGAGTTAGCTAGGAATATTATAGGCAGTCAGACCTGGGTGAGAATTTCTGAAATGCTCTCAAGACGCCCAGATCCATCCCACGCACAGGCCTGGTTAGTGTGTGGGAGAGCTTCTGCGCTCCCCTGTGCCCCCTGGGCCAGGGACACAACAGAAGGGCACAACAGGTTCACTTCCAAGGGCTTCAGCAGGAAGGAGCTGAACACAACAGCTAGACGCAAACCAGACACAACTGGATAAACTCAAACTTAATAGAGCTACACTTGAATTTCAGTAGATGCTAAGGTTATAACTGCACCAAAACTCTACACGAGCAGTCAGTGCTATATGAAATGATAAAGACAAGGAGCAAAATGCAATCTCAGGCGTTGAGCCTACCCAAAGTGCAGAGGACACTAGCTCTGCTGAAATGTATGAATTAATAGCATCAGAGGTAAAGAAACAACAGCAGAAAGATATAGAGGAACTCAAAGCAGAATTAATTTCTGAAATTAAAAAAAAAATCTCTGAATTTATAGCATCTGAAGTAAAGAATCAAACACAGAGACATAGGGAGGAAACCTAAACTGAAAAAAAAAACTCTGCAGTAAAAGTATCAATAACTGCTTCTAAAGAAGACATTGATTAAAAAAAATAGAGGAGATTAGAAAAATGATGGATTCCTTGAATGAACAATACAGGAAAGGAATTGATTGCATGAAGCAGTACCTCTGACAAAACTAAACAAAAAAGGGGGATACAAATGAAGGACCATTTTGTATCTTATATACAAAATGGGGTAGACATACAACTACTTTCTCTTAATTCAATAAGGAGAAAGATTTGTATTAATAGTGTTTGGACAGGATATCTTGTCTGCATCTTGTACTATGAATAACCACTATGAAAACATATGAAATGTATTAATTATTGAAACTGTCCTACTCGTCGGTTTTGAAACTGTCTCATTGCTCTTTGTTTCTCAATAAAATTATTTTTTTAAAAAAGAAAGGGGGATGAAAGAAAAATAAAGACTTGTTATATACATGTACCCACTTTGCTTTCTGAATTTTTCATCACTCTGGAAACAAGACTCCAGAAAATTTAGAGATAAAGAAATCAAAGAAACCTCTCTCTACTGTAGCCACCTCCTCTTGTCTTAAAGGACCCACAGGGTTCCAACGGTAGAGAGAGATCAGAGGTTGAAGGTGGAGGTTTCATGTGGAGTAGCAGACAAATATAAAAACCATGCTAATCGCATAGTTCAAACCATGGAAACCCACAAATTATAGCAAGACAGATGATTAATTACTTTAGCCCAGTAATCCAGACTGAGTCTGAGTAAACTTTTTTTAATTTATCTGAAACAGAATAAAAAAAGAATAAGACATTAGAAACAATATACAATTTTTAAAAAAGATAAGTATTCAACAGTGGTTGTTATATTGCACATTGCTGTCTCCATTGTAACTGCTCAAATTACAGATGTAAGTATATAAAGTTGGTCAAAATAAAAAATTTAAGCATTCACTATTATCTCAAAAAACTGGTAGAAATTAGTAGTAAAATCATCTTATCTACTCTGTGTATATACATACATGATTTTTCCCTTAGACCACATTTTTAAAATATTATTAAACAATATTTAATAATAGATATTATTTAAACATGAAACAATTTAAGACAAGAGTATGTGCTGCTTGCTTCTTTAATCAAGCCTGCTGATGTGTGAGCAAGGTTGTCAGTGTTAAGCACTGGGAAAGGAAATGAGTCACTGCTCCATGTTTCATTCTGCAGTCCAGACAGACTCCCTGCAGATAGCCTTCAAAAGTAAGAATTCTGCAGAAGCTGTCTCATGGCAGACAGTGCCCTGGAAGCTGGTGCTGCACTCCAGAACAGATCAGAGAGGAAATGCAACTCTTCAGCTGATAGCCTGGGGAACAGAGAGAAACCAATGCCTGAGAATCAGGGCAGTAATTACAAACAAACTGAGTCCCCAGAAATGAACAAAGGATTTAAGAAAGTTGCATTGCTAAGGAGACAAAAATAAAAGGACCTGGTGAGGAAGAGCTCAAAATTTCTCCACTACTAAAACATTCAGTCCCAAGAAGCATCAAGTATTTCCTCCAACAAAAAAATTGACTTTTTTAAAAAAATATATTTTTTAAAGAGAATGTAAAATGTTAAATAAAAAAAAAAACATTTGAAACAATTCAGAACTTCACTAAACAAAATAATAGGGATTCAACAATGGTTGTTGAAATCTGGGTGTGATAGCATATGCCTATAATCCCAGCCCTTGGGAGGTTGAGGCAGGATTACTCTGAGTTCTAGACCATCTTGGGCTACAAAGTGAGCTCAAGGCCAGCCTGAACTGCACAGTGAGACCCTGTCTCAGAAAGACAATAGTTATTGTATTGCATAATGTAATCTTCAAGTAAGTTGTTTAGATTACCAAATATAAACATACAAAAGTGGGGGGAGGGAAGTCATAAGAAATTAAAAAGAAGAAAAAAATTAAGCATTAACTGCTCCTTTCATAGACCAGCAGAAATCAGCAGTGCAATTATCCAAGAAAGTTAACTGCTTTGTATGGGCAAACCCCACATCATTTCCCCAAGTACCATTCCCAGGCGACCCCTAAAATCACTGCCCAATGACAGTGCAGCAATCAAGCCCTGAGACATTCAAACCAACTGATCGAAGAATGCATTCTCCGTCCAGCAAGGAGTGGCCCAGGGAGGCACTTGAGGTCCTGAAGTCCTGAGATCTGCCATTTATTGATAACAGAAAGCATGGGCTGCACCCTACATCTATTATCAGAATAGATCTTCTCTTTACCTGTTTTCTATTGAAGTTATTCCCGTTTTCTCTCTATTATCTTAAATAATGTGTTAGAAGGGTTCATGATTTGCAAGATAGTGAACTAACCCATATAGGAGCAATACTAAAATGGAAGAGAAATGGAGTTTGCCAAGAAATGTTGACTCTAAGCCAAAATAATGTTTCAATAAAAACTCTTAGATGTGGTGACAAAACATGAATTTGGGACATCCTGTACAAGGAAAAGTTAATAGTATATACAATTGATATTTATATGAAACAGGTTATGTTAGGATATTTATTTAAGTAATATATTTAAGTATATTGAGGAAAATGGTGTCTATTTTATATGATTGAGGACAGGAACATCTTGTAGTTTACCCAACTCAAACTTATCTCCTCTTCAAGTGCCCTATCTGTACCTATAATGTCATTGAAATCCACATATCAGAACATATCAGAAGTGGCTTCAGATAGCCACTTCTGTACAATATGCCATCTCCTCCAAACCATACTTTATTAGGCTGAGAATATATACCTATACCAAGCTGAGTAAATACAATCATTCCTCAAAGTCTTAGGAAATTGATTCCCTACAGATACTAAAATTCCTATTTACGTACAAACCAAGCCATTTAGGACGCTGAGGAAGGAGCATCACTTGAGTCCATGAGTTCAAAACCAGACAACATTAGAAGACAGCTATCTCAAAAATATTGTATATAATCTGTATGTTTCCCTTTTAAATCATTTTAACTTGTTAACCATGTAATTATGGGACCAATGAATATTAGTTGTCGAAGTAGAGGGAGTTTTCCCCAAAGTTTTGAAATTATCATCAAGTTAAAGAAGTGATGGAGAGTAGATGCTGAAGTATTAGGACTTTTGTCTTGGTTCAAAATTAAAAAGAACTAAATAAATATGCATGAAAATTAATCTATACAATTAAAATTTGGCATTTCTTAAAAATTCCTATAAATATGAGAACATTGAAATTTAAATATGAATACACATAACCCTTCAAAATTATTTTCATCTACTTACCAGGTAAGTATAAATTCAAGAAACTGCTATGCTAAATCCACTCAATTATCTTTAGGTCATCTAGTTACATTTTAAAGATCGTTGTGGGACTTGGGCTTTCAAGCACAAACACTATTCCTGCTTTTTCACTGTGAACATATGGTGAAGTATGTGATTTACTAGAGGGCTGTTTGCAAATAATTCGTATAGGGTGAAGATTTCCTAGGTCTCTATGAAAAGTCTGAAAATCCTGCTGTTAAAATATATTTTGAATACTTAAAAGATATTCACAGAATCAAGTCTTGGAGTTTTCATCTTGTAGACTGGGTTTTTCAAAATGTTGCTCATTTCAGGAAATCTTTTGGTGTCTTCTAAGTTCTCAGCAGAACGACATCCTGCCAATCTGCTCTTCTGTCTTCCGCCTCTGTAAATTCCCAGCCATGTTGCCAAGGCAACACCATCTACTATGACAGAATGAGTGGTTAGCCCTTCTCTTTTCTTCTGATAGCAAATGCAGTCCTGTACTCGGCTTTCAAAATTATGGCTTTTTACCCATAGGTGAAGGTATCCTGTGTGGGAGATTCCTGCTTCATGGTGAATAAATCCTCAAGGGTCATCTATTTTTTTTAGCCAAGCACTTAGGGAACCAAGAGCTCTAAACCATCCCAATCCCATCTTTCACCCTACCTACCAGTCTCAGCCTCCCTTATAGGCATAGAAGTGCTGGGATAGGAAACTACTATTAGGAAGATTCACAGCAGTAATAGGAAAACTTTAGTATGCCTCAAAATTCTCTACTGATACAACAACCCATCTAATTGCACCTTTCTCAATTCTGGCTCAGTAGCTGTGGAGGTGAATCTAGACTTCTTTCCAATAAACTCCTGGATAGATGTGCAAGAGAATTTAAGAAATGAAAGAACTAGATTTTGACAGTCAGGTGACCTAGCACTAGGTAGTTAATGTTTTCTCAAAATGTAGGACTTAGGGACTCTGCACCAGAACTGCCTGGAGTGTTTCATTTCAAGTGCTGCTTATGGGGGCCTCCTCCTGAGGCTGAATCTGAGCAGTGGGATTCAGGTATCAGTATTTGAACAGCCTGAGATGATGTTGCAAACAGAGGGAACTGCAAATAAACCTAGACTCAAATCCCAGTTTTATCACCTACTCAGCAAGAGAACATTGTTTCAAACTTCCTTGTATCATCTATAAAAATAAGATCAACAATATCTAAAATGGTGCAAGTTAAAAAAATTTTTTTGGAGGGCCAGGGAGATGGCTCAGTGGAATAAGTGCTTCCCTGGCAAGCTCAAGGGTGTGAGTTCAATTCACGGTTCCATAAAATAAATAAATAAATAAATATTTTAAAAAAGAATTTTTTTCACACATTTCATGCAAAAATGGTACAAATTAAACAAAAACCACATATTTTTGGCTGTTTCTGAATTAGGAAGAGTGAGACTAGAGAAGATAGTTAAACAAACAAGGCAAAAGAAAAATCTGTTTCCCCAAGTGGCCAGGGTGTAACTCATCGGTAAACACTTGGCCTCTGTGAGGCTTTAAGTTCAATTCCCAGCAGCAGCATCTCCCCCAACCCTGCAAAAGAAAGAGAGAGAGAAAGAGAGAGAGAGAGAGAGAGAGAGAGAGAGAGAGAAAATATCAACCAATGATAGAATATTTTAAGAACACATAAATGGGGAGTAAGTCTATAATCCAATAATCATAGCATAAAACTCCAACATAATTTCCACAGACAAAGCAGAGAGACAAAGATATGAAGACATAATTTCAATTACTTCAGAAATCTAGTGATCCAAAGATATTAAAGCATCTGCTTAGGCAGATACAGGAGCTGGGGGTTGATCCTAGTGGCAAATGCAGGGGCAGGGAGGCGGGGGGGGGAATCCCCAGTGTGCTGTGCCAGCCCTGCCCCCTGGAGTACTCTGAGACAGTGATTGAGACTGGGTGAGGTGGCATGCACCTGTAATCTCAGCACTTCGGAAGCTTAACACAAGAAGATCACTCTGACTCCAGTCTGTATAGTGAGACTCTGTAGACCCTGTACTAAATACAAAAAAAAAAAAAAAAAAAAAAAAAAAAGGTATGTATTCCCCTTGAGCTCATTTTGTAGCCCAGGTTGGTCTGGAACTTGCAATGACCCTCCTGCCTCAGCCATCTAAGTACTGGGATTATAGATGTGTGCCACCATGCCCAGTAATATATTTTCAGGATTTAAAAGAAAGAACATTTCTTTCACCATAATGTTATTACTTGAACTTAATCAATTTCTTTGCAAATGCTATTGTAATGCTACACCTATCATCAAGATAGTGACCCAGCTTATCTGGAGTTAAAAGAAGAAGCAGCAAAGCATGACATTCTGGTTGTTCTGGTTCCACGGGGTCTTGTTGCTCTGAAGGCTCCTGTTACTTTGAACTGTCCCTCTAAAAATAAACAAGTCACAGAAAAGGTCTCTTTGAAAGTGGCAGTAGTGATTTCAAGCATCGTGCTGCTCCACCACCTCAGCTGTAAGTGTGTGGAGAACAGGCAGCCTGGTGTTGAGAATAACACTGTGAAGACTATTAAATAATTGGAAAATAAAACCTTTTGGAAAGGGCTAAAGGAAACAAGATATTTACCCTGAAGAAGAGAATGCTGAAGAATGACCTAATTATAAGCCTCAAGTACATGAAGAATTAATCTACAGCAGATGGTGACCAGCTGCTTTCAATTCCCATTGAATACAGTACAACAGAAAACTGGCTTACAGGGTAATCAAAAGGATTTAGGACAGATAAAAGAAGGAATTTAGTAGTTTTTGAGGGTCACAGAGGTTAAGATGAGATAGGCTCTATTACTTGGGAAGGTAACAGCCGCTTTCTCTGAGGTTTAGTGGCTTGCACTGGTTTGCTCAAGTGCATTGAGGGGGAAAGGGCTTCATTCTGTTGGGAGAGGCAGCACAGCTCTCCGGCTATTCACCACACCCGTGTGCTTGAGCCATCCAGCTTCTCCTCTTTGTGTTTGGTTTTGCATGAGCCACTATAGCCATACAAGTGACATTTATCAAGTGTGGGGTATAAAGAAAGAAAACTGCATAAATTTCATTTTCTACCTCCAAACACTTGCCAGTGGACAATTGTAAGTATTTGCTGAGTACCCTCTGGGTGCCACTGTGTCAGCAGAGGAAGATACTGAGCTGGGTAAAATGGGCTTGTTCTCAGCAGTAGAGTATGTGTTTTAGAGAGGCAGCAAGGGAGCTATGTTGTAGTCCATCGAAGTATTTAAGACAGACATACAAACACAAACATGCAGCATCCATGCATATGCATGTGTGCGCACACACACACACACAATTTACCTTTGCTCCCCAGAGAATCAGATAATGCTTATGGTGATTTATTTTCTTTAATATATTTAGTACATGATCTATAGGGTCTCACTGTGTAGATCAGACTGTAGGCCAGACTCACAGCGATCCTCCTGTTTTCAGCCTCCCAAGCACTGGTATTACAGGCGCATACCATCCTGCCCAGTCTCAATTGCAGTCTCAGTGTGACCTGGGGTTCAGGGTTGGCACGGCACACTGGGGATCAAACCCCAGCTGCTGTGCTCTGCCTGAGCAGGTGCTTTAATCTTCTGAGCTCTCTGACTGGCCCTGGTGAAATATATTCTGAAACATTCTTCTAAATCAAAATTATCACACTCTCCAATTTTTTATTCCATAATATAATTTAATTTTTTTCAAATCATCTTATAATACATGCTCACATGCACACATATACACATAAGAATATATAAACCCATATACACAGAACACTTTATCACTAGTTCTAAAGTCTATTTTATTTGAATGCTGATTGATATCACTCAATTGATTTTGAAACCCTCTAATGGGTCATGACTCAGAGTTTAAAACACACTGTTATGGGAAGGAGTACAGTTTTGTTTCAGACCTCCAGGCCAACAACTGGTACACTCATCCCTCAGTCAAGGGGGGCAATAAGTAGTCTGTGGAGTGACACGAAAAAACAATAGGCCAAGGTTCTCTCAGCATCTCTTGGCCTTATCTAAATGGGTGGAAAAAAATGCTGAAAGTTTATATGTGAGCTAGCCAAGGACAGATGAGGACAAAGGTCCTTGTAGGTAAGTCTAAGCTTGCTGAGACTGCTTTCTGTGCACCAGGACTTCATCAGTGTGCTGGGGGTGAAACAGAGGCCATAGGAATTTGGAGCTCTCACAAATAAGACACTTGAAAGTCAGGAAGACACAAGGCATAGAGCAGATCTCTTGACACAAAGTTCCAGTCACAGCTGTGTCGCTAATGAGTTCAATGGACCCATGCAGATCACCTAATGTCTCAAGAGACAAAACAGCGAAATCAACTGCAAATGACTACAGGCACACCATGACTGGTCCAAGCCAAACACTGCCTCTTAAAACAAACAAACAAGGCCAGCCAAATATCTCAGTGGATTGAAGTGCCTGCAAGCAGGTGTGCAGGGGCTAAGAGTTCTATCTGCTGTGCTGGTCCCACCCATGGGACATGCTGAGATAACAATTGAGACTGGATGTGGTGGTGTGCCTGTAATCCCAGCTCTTGGTTGGCTATAAACTGGTGGATCACCATGAGTTGGATCTAGTATTGAAGTCCTGAACACCCTGTAGACCCTTCCCTAAAATAAATAATTTTTTTTTTAAAAGACGGCTGAGGTGGACAGGTCTGTCAGTCACCTCAGCCTCAAACAAAGGCAGCACTAGTCAGCACTTTCCCTCCAGGTATGGGGAGACTTCAAATCATGACTCAGGACTAAGTCTAGAGCTTTTGTAAGGGAGGCCACAGCAAGTATAGCAAACAACAGACAGTAGCTTATCAATCAGTGAGTTGCCTCTGAAGAATGTGAGTTTGGAATTTTTCCCATGTAAAATGAAAGCAATACTGATAAGAGCAAGGGTGACTGGCTCTAGGCTGGGCCCAGCAGATACACCAGGGCCAGCATGCAAAGTTCTTGCTTTATTTTACTACAGCAGCTTGAGTACATCCATTGGCTCAGAGAATGGGGAGAGGCCAAGGTTGAGCAGGTACCCACATGTATATAATTCTCAAATCAGGTCACATACTCAAAAGCATCATAATCTCTTCTCTTGGGAACCATGTGGATTAGTAGGCATGATCAGAGAATGAAATGGATAACTGAACATATATTCAGGCATCATGGGCAACAAGAAACGTGAGCATCTGACTCTAACTCTCTCTCGGATTTCCAGTTTGCCCTGTCTATTACTGATTCTCAGTCAGGGGCTGCCCTGCAGCTGGTATTGCTTATATCTAGAGTTTCCCCTAAAACCACTTGTACCCACAGGTGGGGTTTGGGGAAGGTGCCTGTGGCATAGTGGCATGGACTCACCAGTGGGTTCATCCCTGGCTAAGTTTATAACTGAATGCGGTGCTGGGCACTAACCCCTGGTGTGAACAGGTCGATCACTGGGGCAGAGCATTTGTAGTGGAAAACTGAGGACAAGGTCAATCACAATCAGCTAGAATTTGAAGGAGAAATGAGAACACAGAAAAGTAGAGCCTATCATTTTATCACAGGAAAACAGATGACTGCAAAACCGTTTAGAGATAAGTATTAAAAATGGAACGGAAATAATGAGATAATCTCCTGGAAAAGTGAGGAGATGTGGGATTAAGAGCTCACACAGAAGGAATGATGAAGAACTTACAAAAGAGCAACTCCAAGCCTTGAGGGAAAGACATTTTTATGGGAAAAGATAAAAGGAAGTTGATAGATGTGAAGGTAGAAGTCATGAGAATCTTTTCTTTTAACACAGATTTTATCTACAGTCTAAGAAAGGAAGTGGAAGTGAGGCCAACTTTAAACTTAAGACCCAACTCTGCCACAAGATACCACCCTCACTTTGACATAAATTATAAGTTTTGATAATTCATTAAAAGGACACAGAATCTGCCAAGAGCTGTTGTATCCATGACCACAGTTTACTGCATTGAAAGGATAGAAATTAAGACCACCCCAGGAAAGAATGCAAGAGCAGAGTTCTGGAGGGTCCAAACACTACACGAGACTCAAGAGTCTTCTCATGGACAAGGACTGCTCCTTCTGTAAACTACACAACAACGCACAGAGTATGTTCACCAGGAAGTCCATCCATGCTGATAGAATCGTTGTGGGGCCAGCCAGATAGCTCAGTGGACTAAAGCACCTGCTCAGAAAGACTCAGGGACTAGGGCTCAATCCCTGGCCTGCTGTGCTGGCCCCATACCAAAGACATGCTCAGATGGCAACTGAATGGGTGAGATGATGTGCACCTGTAATCCTAGCACTTGGGAGGCTGAAAACAGGAGGATCACTCCAAGTCCAATCTGTGTAGTGAGACCTTGCAGACCCTGTGCTAAATATATTAAAAAAAAAAAAAAAACAAAGTTATATTAGGGCTTATTCACACACTGCCCACGCAGACAACCAAGTCTTCCCAGAGGAAAGATAATTGTTTTTAGTCTGCAGCTCTGCCAGAAGCAAAACTAGTACACCATGGATCAGAGTCTGATCATAAACCACCCACTTTGCCTGTCTGCTGGCCAAAGCTCTTGCATAAACAAAGATACTCCCATCATGCAGAATATTCTGGGAGTCTAGAGATTTTACCCAATTACTAAAGACAAAGGTCAGAACTCTCCTGAGTAAAGTTAATTTCTGCATTACATCAAGGTAAAATATTTCTGATTTTTTTTTTTTTTTTTTTTTTTTTTTGTACCTGGAATCAAACTCAGGACCTCACACTTGCCAGACACGCACTGTGCTGAGTTACATCCCTGGTCCCATTAAGGTAAAATATTGATAAAGCATGGAATAATTAAAAAAATAGGAAACTTAAAAGAATGGAGTTTCTTAGAATAGTCTAAGAAACACAAAAACAATGACAAAAAGACTGAATAATAATGGGAGGGTGGCATTAGGCAGACTGGGAGAATATTGGGAGTGTTTGGGCAGGTGTGACCTCCTGCAACCTGTAGCCTGGAACACTGAATCCAGCACACCTTACTGCATATCCAGAAGATACACCATGGTGAAAGTCACTTTCAACACACTCGCAGGGGTGCAAAAGAAGGCGGCACAGTGAGACGTGGAGGCCCTCATGAATCACACAGTCAGAGCACAGATCCTTACTGGCAAAAAGCTGCAAGCTGCCCCCCATGAGAAGAGCACACCTCTGGGAGATGTATGCTTACTCTCTGGGCCTTTCATTCATCTTATCAGGACTTATTGTTGGTGGAGCCTGCATTTACAAATATGTCATGCCCAAGAGCACCATTTACCATGGTGAGATGTATTTCTTGGATTCTGAGGCCCCTGTAAATTTCTTTCATGATGAAGAGCCTTACTTCCCACCTGTGACAAAGGAAGTGACATCCATGAGGATGACAACATTATAATCATTGATGTGCCTGTTTCAACTTTTTCTGATAGTGATCCTGCAGCAATCATTCATGACTTTGAAAAGGAATGACTGCTTACCTAGATATGTTCCTGGAGACCTGCTATCTGATGTTATGCCTCCAAAGAATCTGGTGGAGCTCTTTGGCAACCTTGCAGGGGCAAATACTTGCTTCATACTTATGTAGTTCATGAAGACCTGGTTGCTGTTGAAGAAATTCATGATGTTAGTAATCTAGGCACCTTTATTTATCAACTTTGCAAGAACAGAAAATTGTTCTGCCTTCGCCACAGAGACCTCTTGCTAGGTTTCAACGAGCATGCCATTGATAAGTGCTGGAAGATTAGACACTTCCCTAGGGAATTTATTGTTGAGACCAAAATCTGTCAAGAGTAAGATAACAGCTAAGAGTATCCTTGGTTATAAGAAGTTACAGATTTACAATATGACTTCAGCATTAAAGATATATAAAAATCAAAATGTTTACTAATGCATTTGGTCTGTCATTTCTAATTTTAAAAAACTACAAAAAGTTAACCACTTCAAAAAAAAAAAACATAATGGAAGGGCGATCAGCTGGGATAGTTTGCAGTAGGCAAGAGGACTGACATGACTCATGACCACTGTGCAGTCTAGATGTTTCTCAGCATACCGCCAAGAAGCTGTTCATTGTGTTGCCATTAATAAGCTATGATGTAAACAATATCCCCCCAGAGTGGCACCACTGAGCAGTGCCAGTTCTGCCTTAGGTGACTCATATGACAAGACACCACCTATTCCATAAGTGCACCCAGACATACATAGCCCTTCTCATAAGAAATAAGCTGTCAGCCTGCCTGATAGCAGTGTCACACTTCGCTAATTTAGGTGATGCTCTTACATAACAATGACAAAAGTTGAGTTATATCAACAAATATTCTTTTGCAAACCTACTGAAAGAAATGTGACATTCTAGGCACTGATTATCCAAAGGGCAAAAGATAAAATTACATTTTATTTTAAATGTAATAATTGGCTGTATTTATAACCCTAGAATCAAGCAATATTTCACTTCACAAAATAGAGTAAGTGTTCCAATGAACTGAGCTGAGAAGTTTGGTTTCATAGACATAAGTGTACAAAAAGAGTACAAAAGAAGATTGGCTATTTCACAGTTACTTTTTTCTTATCAACTAGGAACATGGAGACTGACAATATTCCATTAGTTATTATCAAATTACCTCCAATTGCTTTCTGTGTGTGAGTATTAAAGCCAAGTGTTTGGGAAAATTAGCAATTATCTGTTTTTTTTCTGATTTACTGGAAAGTCAGATGATATTTAGTTTCAGTTTGGCTGCAAAGAACTTTAGCATGGCCTAAATTTTGCTGCCATCTTGGAACTGTGTCTCTCCTGCCAAGGGCTCTTGAGGGAGTCCAGTTCACAGCAATGACCTCTCATAACTTTTAATCTAACACTGTTTTCAACTAGCTCTAAGTTTAGCCAGGAAGATAACACATGAACAATTTAGAATTTTATAATAAAGCACAAGGTTTAATAGTAACAACAACACATCCTCACTGAATGAGACAATTCAAGAAGAGATTCCAAGACTCTTATTTACTACTGCATACCCAGCTCTCAGTAATAGCTGGAATATTCCAGGCATGAAATAGTCACTCATTAAGTGAATAAATACATGTTTGAAATATTTTAAAACATGTATATATGAAATATTTTTAAACATATATATATATATATATATATATATATATATATATATATATATATATACCTAAAATACAAGTAACAAAGAGAAATCATTAGGATGTAGTGAGGTGATCCAATGCAGGGCTTTCTGCTCATCCTTCCCCAGTTGAGAATGGTCACAGGAGGGAGTATAGATCTGACTTGCAGCCAGACTTTCTTCCTTTATGTTCCAATTTTTTTTAGGTCCTAATTTATAACTGAGTTGCGTACAACTTTGTTATGTTTGTGTGATTGTCATTGCTGCACAGATCCTGGCCATGCAACAGACACAAACTTCTTTTAGGAGGACTCTGAGAAAAGCTTCTCTATCTATAAATGGAACCCAACAGCAGGTATAGCTGTGCTATGTTCAAACAAATTGGACTTTAAATCAAAACTAATAAGAGGGCTGGTGAGATAGCTCAGGGGACTAAACACCTGTTTAGGCAAGACAGGGACCAGGGTTTGATGCTAGACACCACATGTCAAGCTGGCCCTGCACCCAGGCACACTGAGCCAGCTACCAAGACCCAGGTAGTGGTACACACCTGCAATCCCAGTGCTGGGGAGACTGAAAACTGGAGGGTCACTATGAGTCTGAGCTGTGTAGGAAGACCCTGCACCAAAAACATTTTTTAAAAATGCCAGATGAATATAAGCACAATTATAGTTGGGAACCTCAATACCCCACTATCATAAACAGACAGATCAATTAAACAAAAAATTAAGTACCAGAGTGGAATAAAACCTTTGAACAAATGGATTTAAAAGATATCAACAGTGGATAATAATGACAGGCACATTCACAGCACCTCATGGAACTTCTTCCAAAACAGACCACATACTAGGCAACAAAGCAAGGTTAAATAAATGTAAAAGGAACTGAGTTATACTGTGCACATTATCAGATAATAGTGCAATGCAAGTAGAAGTCAGCAACAAAAAATGCAAAGTATTTAAACCTACAGAAACTAAACAATACACTCTGAAATAAAATAGGTTACAGAAGAAATTAAGGAAGAAACAAGACAGTTTCTAGAATTAAACAATAAAGTCGGTACAGCTTATCAGAACATATGGAACACAGCGAAAACAATCTTAGTTACTTTTCATGTTGCTAAGACAATATACCCAACACCTAAAGTTAAAGAAGGAAGTGTTTATTTTCACTCACAGTTTGTAGAGGTTTCAGTCTATAATTGGCTGGTTTCAACGCAGAGTGAAATGGCACAGGAGCAGTGCAGAGTAGGCAGGACGTGGCAGACAAAAAGCATCAGCAAGCAACATGTGACACAGCAGTCATCATTCTGTCCACTTATTCTATCCAGGCTACCCCCTTAGAGCAGGTAGCACTCACGTTGAGTAGGGCCCCTTAATTCTAGTATTGCACCATGAATCAGTCTCAGCATTGCATTATTAATCCCATATCACACACCCTACATCTGGCCACATCCAAAAAGCCTCAACTATGATCCCATGAGGCTTTAAGGGATGGCTAGATACAAGCCACAACACAGCCATAGAGGGAAGTCTCAGCTGAGAAGGCCCAAATCACAAGCACAAAGTGAGCCAAAACAAGCAATCTAGTGATGCACCTAAAAGCCCTAGAAAAATGAACTATCAAAGCCAAAAGCCAGCTTTTATAATGAAGCGCAAAGTTTAATATTATCAACAACACATCCACACTGAATGAGACAATTCAGGAAGAGATTCCAAGACTCTTATTTACTACTGTATACCCAGCTCCCAGTAACAGCTGGCATATTCCAGGCATGAAATTGGCACTCATTAAGTAAGTAAATACATGGATGAAATATTTTTAAACATGTAAATATAAACATACACCTAAAATACAAATAACAAAGAGAAATAATTGGGATGTAATGTATGCATATATTTACATGTTGATAATTTATAAAATTATAAAATTTAAAGCAGAAGTCAGTGAAATTAAGACCAAACAAAAATTTGAAAAATCAATGAATCAAAGAGCTAGTCTTGAAATGATCCATATTTGGTCAGGATATATGATCTTCATTATGATTTGCTGCTTCTATTTGTCAGGATTTTATTGAGGATTTTTGCATCTATGTTCACTGAAGAAGTTGACACATAGCTCTCTTTTTTGATTGGATCTTTTCTGGTTTTGGAATCAGAGTGAAGCTTGCTTCTAATAGTAATTTTGAGAGTACTTCTCCCTTTTGATTTCATTAAAGAGAATAAGGACTACCAGTGTTTGCTCTTTCCTACAGTTCTTGTGAAATTCAGCAGTGGATCAGTCAGAACCTGGATTTTTCTTAGTTGGAAATTTTTAAGTTCAGGGTATTTATAACTGCTTGATTCAGCCTTGGAAATATATATATTTCATTTTATTAAACTACACATTCTAGCCGTCCTGCTCCATCCCGCCCCCCCCC
>PVKA01037555.1:0-20911 GCA_004027165.1 Ctenomys sociabilis | reverse complement strand
GAAAGAAAGAAGGAAGGAAGGAAAGAAAGAAGGAAGGAAGGAAGGAAAGAAAGAAGGAAAGAAGGAAAGAAAGAAGGAAGGAAGGAAAGAAAGAAGGAAGGAAGGAAGGAAAGAAAGAAGGAAAGAAGGAAAGAAAGAAGGAAGGAAGGAAAGAAAGAAGGAAGGAAGGAAGGAAAGAAAGAAGGAAGGAAGGAAGGAAAGAAGGAAGGAAAGAAATAAGGAAGGAAGGAAAGAAAGAAGGAAGGAAAGAACGACAAGGAGATATGAGATTCAGGGACAATTCAGATTTAACCTATAGCAGATGTCAAACATAGTTGTAGAAGGTGAGTGTGAAACACATATGGAAAAGTAAATGCAAAATCCACAAAGTAGGAATAAGTTGCAACGCTCCTTTTACAGATGCAGCATGGTAGGTTGACAGATTGTGAAGAAGTCAATTCAACAAAGGAAGAAGGATGAGATTATATAGGAACCTGCAGCCAGGTTAGAGGAGTTGGTTCTGTGCTATACAATTTAGTGTAGCTTCAAGGCATGGTAGTATTAATTGAAATATTAAGTCCATAGCAAAGTTTTAAAATGATGACTTTTTATATCTTGACGACCATTTACTGATGCCTGAAGTTAGGATTTTAGTCCAAGTAATATTGGATCTGGAAAACAATTAAGAGATTTTCAAATAGTGAGAAGTTAGAGCTGAAATCAATGCAGATGTATAACAAGGTATTGATTTTTAAGATAAGCTTTGAAAAAGGAAGCCAGAAGAAAGCAATAAAGTAACAGAAAAGAAAAATTACACATGCTAGACTTTTGGTTTGAGGAATTAGAAACATGTTAGTAGTGTATTTCTATTTCAACACAAGTGGAGGAAATGAAAGTAGACATGTAAACTTTTATTCCCAAACTTATTACAATAATTATGTGTATATGAACAATGATAAGATTTTTCTGCAATGAGTTTATAAAATTCCTTTTTAAATATATCAAATAATTAAACAACTATTTACATTTGCACATTCTCTATTGTTGCAAGTAAATACTGTTTTATGATCAATGTTAGTTGGTAAAGGTAACAAATATTACTCCTAATGAAGAGCACTGGGAAATATTTGTTTTTACCTATAGGCTTTTGATTTTTCTGTAGCCTCATCTAAGAATTATTACATTACTCCTCAGTGCTCTGGTAAATTGATTTAGTTTCTAGAATTAAAGCTGATACATTTGGGAAGTGTGCATGCTCATTTAAAGTGAGCAATATATGGGAGAGTGGCATTGACTGTGAGCTTTTTAGAAGGAAGCACAGCATATATGTTTTAAACTCTGTGGAAAAACTTAAGCTCTAATGAAATAAATGTTACACTTAAACAAAAGGAGTCTCATGAAAATGATTTTTATAAAGAAAATTACTGAATTACCAAAGACAATTTACAGATATGTATAAAAACCCACTTATAGACACCTTAACAATGGAATCCTCAATCCTCAACTGAAATTGTATTTAATATTCAATATATTTACAATTTTTCTCTGAGCTTTTTCATCTTGAGATTTATGAAAACAGAAAGTAGATAAACATATGATTAAGACAATGCCTACACAGTAAAGAAAATATCAATAAGGAATTAATGGTACAAGCAATAAATTCATGACATGGATTTTACATGGCAAATTCTAATCATTACATTCTTTGTGAAGAAAGCCAAAGTGAGCACAGCTTGATAAGAAAGCTAATGTGAAGTTCAGTTTTAAGTTTCAAGCAAACAGCATCGAAATGTTCTGGAAATGATTTAGAAATATTGTTAAATGTAATCTCAGAATTATAATAATTGATCTGTAAGTGATTTCTGAGATTGTTTTGCAAAGTATTCAGGAATCCTACTCATTTTTGAGTACGTTTCCTAAAACGAAGCCATATATACTGCCAAATGGACTCTTTATCCAAGTAGGCTAATTATTTATCTTAAGCCAAATCATCATCATCATCATAATAACAAGAATAATAGTAATAAAACATGTAAGAGGGATATAAGTGAGTCTGTTTGGTGTACAACCCATATTTTGACCTCAGTGTACGTGCACAGTGTTCTTGAATGTATCTTGTTACCTAAAAAAGTGTGAAAGATAAGTGTTTATAGTCGTTATACATGAAAGTGCATGTGGAATGTGTTTATTCAGTGGGTGCTCACACACTCGTTCCACACGCAGTAGTGAGAACACAGTAAGACAAGCTGTGGGTATAAGCTTCTCACTTCTCCCTCAAGAACAGCTTCTCAGGAGCAGCCATATTGAAACACTGTGAATTTCCTTTTGCGGTCTGAGGTCTATTATTCTTTAAATGCATGTCTTATGAGATCAACGACTGAGGCACAAATCTAATCTTGGTGTACTTTTTGTATTTACATTCATGAATACAATTTATTGGTTCTATTGTTACTACATTTAGGCAACATTAGATACCTGGTTGAGGAAAATAAATTAAAATTGAGATGTTTTAATTTCATGAAAGAAATAAATGCAAAGTTTACTTGTCTCTCATCGTATCAAACTTGATCCTTCTCATAATACTGACATCCCTATCAAAGAAGGAAATGAGAGAAGGAGAAAGAGAATGATCTCCTTCAAAGATAGAGCTCTTCTGTACAGTGAGAACACTTGTTTTGGTTAATACTGCAGATGAAAATCACTCTATGGTCTAAGCAAAACTCTTCAGCATCTGGTAAATGTAATAACTGAAAAAAATGTGTATTTTAGTATATTTAAATTTCAATGTTTTATGTCATTGAAGTTAGCAGGGAAATGTTTTTCAATACAAACATTTATTTCACTATTTGGGAATAAAGAAGGTATATATGTATAAATATAATATGGTCTTTATCAGAGGGATGAGTTTATTTTCTGTCAAATATTAAAGTGCCTTCTATGTGCAAGATCTTACTTTAAAGAAAAAAAGGTGCAAGATTTCAGTACAAGATAGTAGACAATAACAATGATTAGCACATTACATATTCTTATCTTCAAGGTACTTGCTCAGATTATAAGATATAGATATAGTATCTTGTGTTTGTATGATCAAATAATAAAAACACAAAGCTTTCTTTCTATGTACTTACAAAAAATTAGTAGCATCATGTATAGATATACATATGGATATATATTTTTTTAATTTACTTTTTATTTTATTGAAGTACAAATATCAATCAGACAGTTTTAAGACACCTTAACAAGACAGATTCGATAAATTAATACATTGAAAACTGTTTTCATACTGTTTTGGCATCGTACAAGGTGCATACATGAAATTATACTTACAGACATTATTATAGCAGATGTCTCCTATCAGTGAATTAAGAGTGTAGCTGTTTACTTATCTTATTTTTTACACCTGAATTATATCAAAAATTCAATAATTATTTTCCTAGTGGAGGACCATAGAGTACTAGAAGCCAACATAATATCCTGTCCAACCACCATTAGTGCAGATCTTGCCTCTCATAGGATTATGTAGAAGCACAGTGTTATCTATCCCAACTGTACTGTCTATACACACACATCATGAATTTTTCTTTCTACACCCCTTCCTTTGTCTACACCTGTCAAAGGTGGGCACTCCATTGTCAATCAACTAACTTAGGTGCTTGAACTCGACAACACAATCCAACACAGTCCAGCATTCCACAACAATAGTGAGTTCTTCAAAGAAGTTGTCGACCATAGCCATTTACAGCTCAGCTTAATATTATGGCCCCATGATGTATGCTTCATTTTTATACTTTTGTGCTGGATGGTTAAGACCTAGATAGAGCAAGACTTATATACCAACACATGTACTTTATGTTTACATATAGATATATATTGATGTAGGGATGTATATAATCATTCTCTCTTCCTTGTTTTCTCCTTTCACCCATCTCAGGTTCTCTTTTATTTTGAACAGTTTCTTTCCAATTTGCAATGTCTATTGTACATGTTGGATCTTATTTACTTTTTCTGCTTCTTTCATAGGGGACAAAATACAATGCTTACATATTTGAGACTGCTTTATTTCACTTATGAGAATGGCCTGAAGTTGCATTCATTTACCTATAAAAATATCAAATTTACCCTTCTTTATATCTCAATATTGTTCAGTTATATACAAATATCACATTTTTAAATATATTCTTCAATAAATATTTTGGCTATTCCTAGAGTTAGCTATTACAGTTTTGCTACAATGAACTTGGGTGCACATATGTCACTATGGTATGGATTTTTTAAATCTTCTGGGCAAATATCAAGAAGGGGAGCAACTGGGTCAAATGAGACCTTTATTCCTAGTTTTTTTTAGTAATCTCTACACTAATTTGCACAGTAGCTCCATGAGTCTACACTCCCACCAATAGTGGACAAATGTTTCTTTTTCCCTCTCCGGCATTTGTTATTAGTTGATGTCTTTATTGTAGAACAGGGTCTACAGGATCTACAGGGTCTCTCACTGCAAAGGTCAGACTCTTACTGATCCTCTTGTTTACAACTTCCCAGGTGCTGGGATCACAGGTATCCGCTGCCACCTCACCCAATCTCAATCACCATCTCAGCGCACGTTGGTGGCAGGGCTGGCAAAGCGGGCCCAGGGATCAAACACTGGGGCCTCTGCATCTGCCTAAGCAAGTGCTTTAATCCGCTGAGCTGTTTGGCTGGCCCTCACTTGATTTCTTTATGATAGCCATTCTTTTGAGGGTGAGATGAAATTTCAGTGTTTGAATTTGTATTTCTTGGACCAGTGCTGTGAAAACTTTTTTAAAAAGGTATTTATTTGTGACATGGTCTTTGAATTTGGGGAAATGATTTTTTTTTTTTGTTTTTGTTTTTGTATTTAAGTGCTTTATCTATTCCACATAGAAGCCCTTTGTCTGTGACTGTTGGTTAACAGTTTTTCCAGTTGGTTGGTTTTCTTTATTTTCTGTTGATGATTTCTTTTGATGTGCAGAAAATTTCCAAGAAGATGAGTTCCCAGTTGATTCCTTGAAGTACTTCCCATGCAGTTTGGTTTTTGTTCATGAACTCTCTACTTAATTCTTTGTCTTCAGGATTTCCACTTAATTTATCTTGCAGTAGGTTTAGTGTTTCTACTTTATTTATTTTTAAGTGTTTCTATTTTAATGTTTAGGTGTTTAATTTATTTTGACTTTAGTGCATACTGATTGACGTGGATCTAGTTTTAGCCTTCTGTGGAAAGACAGTTTTTCCAGCATCTGTTTGTTAAAGAGGCTATCTTTCTTCCAGTGAACATGTTTGCTCCTTTGTCAAAGATAACATAAGGTGGCTGAGTGTGTTTGCAATTGTGTCTGCATCTTCTAGTCTGTTCCATTGATTCCTCACATATATCCCCCTGGTACTCCAAGACTATACTGACAGTACCTTTGTAGTACAATTTTAAGTCAGGGATTATAATGCCTCCTACTTTGTCTTGATGGCCAGGATTGGGCTAGTCTTGATCTCTTCTTGTTCCAAGTAAATATCAGGAATGTTTTCTCTGCATCTGTATTGTGATTTTAATTAGCATTGCACTGAATCAGTATAAAAGTTTTTGGAGTACGGCCATTTTCGCAATGTTGTTTCTGCCCATCCAATGGAACGAGGAATATCTTTCCATTTTCCAAAATCCTATTTAATCTCCTTTTTCAGAGTATTGTAAATTTTATTGTACAGATCTTTTACTTGCTTTTTTTATGTTAACACCTAAATTATTATTTTCATGGGTGCTATAATGTAGGGTGTTATTTCTCTAATTTCTCTCTCTGTAAATTTCTTCTATTGATTTTTGCATGTTGCATATACTGCAAATGTACTGAATCTGTTCCTTAATTCTAGGATTCTCTTGGTGGAATTTTTTGCATATTTTATTTGAGTACCATGTCATTTGTGAATGATATAGTTTAACTTGTTCCTTTCCAATCTTATTCCTTTTATTTCTGTCTCTTGTCTAATGCTCCAGATAATGTTTTCAGGACTATATTGAATAGGAGCAGTAATAGTGGACATCTTTATCTTGTGCCTGATTTTAGAGTAAAAGCTTTCATTTTTTCTCCATTTAGAATGATGTTGGCTGTTGGTTTATCATAGATGGCTTTCATCACATTGAAGTATAGGCCATCAATTCAAATTTTCTCTGAATTTTTATCATGAGTGAATATTGGACTTTTTCAAAAGCTTTTTCAGCATCTATTGAGATGATGATGATGGTGTGTGTGTGTGCATGTGTATGTGTGTGTGTGTGTGTGTGTGTGTGTGTATGATTGGTTCTGTTGATATGGTGTATTGCATATATAAATTTGCATAAGTAGAACCATCCCTGTATCCCTGGGACATGTCCCACCTTGTCATGGTGTCCCATCTTACCAATGATTTCATGTGTATTATTTATTAGTATTTTACTGATTATTTTTGCATCTATTTTAATGAAGGACATTGGCCTATAGTTTTCTTTTTTGGTTGGATCTTTCTCCAGTTTTAGTGTCACTATAATACTTGCCTCCAGAAATGAATTACAGTATTGCTTGCTCTTCAGTTTCATCAAAGAGTTTGAGGATTATTGGAATTAAATCTTCTACAAATTTCTTATAGAATTCAGCTATGAATTAATCAGAGCCTGGGCTTTTCATTTTTGGTACTTTTTTACTATATTTTCAATTTTATTGACAGATATTAGGTTATTCAGAATTTTTATATCATCTTGATTCAGTCGATAATCCATACATATCTAGTAATCTGTCCATTTCTTCTGTTTTTTCCATCCTATGAGAGTAAAGATTTTTGGAGTAAGCACTGATTGTCTTCTGAGTTTTCACAGGATTTGTAGTAATTTTACTCTTTTTGTTCCTATTGCTTCTATGTAAGTTTTTTTTCCTTCTCTTTTTTTTGATGTGCATTTCCAGGGGTTTATCAATTATATTTACTCTTTCAGAAAACCAACTCTTTGATTCATTAGTTCTTTGTATAGTTTTCTTCATCTCAATTCCATTAATTTCTTCTTTAATCTTTATAATTTCTACCCTTCTTTGGGCTTAACTGTCTCTTCTTTTTCTAGAAGATTGAGGTGCAGCATAAATGAATTTATTTGAATTTGTTCTTTTTCCTTAGTGACAGTTCACTGCTATTAATTTCTCTCTGTGAATTATTTTTATTTTTTTTCACAAATCAGTTAAAGTGTTTTCAAATTTAATTGGATTATAGATATTGTTTGATTTCTTATTTAATTTCATCTGGGATCCATTTGTTGAGGAATTTGTTCTTTATTGTTCATGTACTTATGTTTTTCTACAGTTTCTTTGGTCATTAATTCCCAGTTTCATTTCACTATAGTCAGATAATATGCATGGGACAATTTCAATTCTTTTACTTTTACTTAAGATTGTTCTGTGGACTAGCATGTAGTCTATTTTTGAGAGTGTCCCATGTGCAGATGAAAATAATGTGTATTCAGACATTTTTAGGTTAAACATTCTGTAAATATTGACTAAATACATGTGTTCAAATGTTTGATTCAGCTCTTTGGCCTCTTTGTAAATTTTTGTCTATCTGAGCTATCTCTTTGTGACAGTAGAGTGCTATGATCTTAGTTAAGTTTGTGATTACTTGATTTTTCATGCCCTTTACAATCTATCTTGTAGAGTGGGGTGCTCCTTTATTTGGTGTATACATATTTATGATTGATATCCCTTTCTATACAAGTTCTACCCTAACAAGTGCATAGTGATCTTCTCTGTCTCATTTGATGTATTGTCTGTGAACAGACTAACTATCCCTGTTTTTTTCTGAACTCCTGGAATATGGACTCTTGTTTTCTATCCTTTGACTTTCAGACTATGAATTTTCTTTTGAACTAATGTGCTTCCTGTGTATAGCATATTGTTGGGTTTTGTTTCTTGAGCTACTCTGAAAGTCCATTTTTTTTAATTTGCAAATTTATGTCACTTATATTGGTGGTTATAGCTAATGCGTGTTGGCTTTCCTTTGCCATGTTATATTCCTGCTGTTGGTTCCTTACTTTTCCCATGTTTAATTGCTTGCTCTATTTGGTGGTTTCATTGTATTGTTCTTGGAGTTGTGGTTACTTTTACCTCTTTCTGAAATATCTTTAGTGCTCTTTGCAGCATTGGTTTAGTGGTCAAGAATTTGTATAGTTGTTCCTTGTCATGGAAATATTTTTCTTCCCATTAATTTTGAAAAATAATCTGGAGGATACATTAATCAGAGTTCAATGCTTTTTCTTTTCACGACTTGAAATACTTTAAGTTTTTTTGAATTGATCATTTGTGTTGACAAATCTTCTGTGATTCTGATGGGCTTTCCTTTCTGTGTGATCTATTTCTTTTGCCTAAGAGATTTTAATACACTGCTTTTGTGCTAAATTTCTAGGACACTGATTATTATATGCCTGCTGTAGATTTAATTTGCTTGATGGTAATTAGACTCAACTGTCTGAATGGCATATCGCTTTCCAATATTTGGGAAATTTTCATTTATTACTTTTCCAAAGGATTTTTAATGTCATTTGGGTTTATTCCTTCTTTTTCATTGAAATTTATCAACTGTATGCTGTTCAACTTCACATCATCTTGTAGCTATTGAATTATTATTTTTCTGATACCTTTTAAGTTTTAAGAGATCTCTCCTTTCCTTGTCATTATCTGCAACAATGTCTTCAAGGTGTAAAAATCTATCCTTAGTTTCACTGAAGTGGTTTTGCTAATATCTTCTTTATATTTTTTCTTTGATGAAAACTTTTATTAAATAATGGCTTTTAGTGTTTAAAATTCTGTACAAAACCATTCCAAGCCTCTAGTTTTCTTTAATGAAAGTTACAAAGGAGTAAAGTAACATTCTACAACTGAGTTAGTGACAAGCTAGAAATTTTGTATTAATTTTTTGAGAAACAAATAGCAATCAGACAGTCTCAAAACCAATTAATACAACAGTTTCAATAATTAATACATTACATATTGTTATCTTCTTAGTAGTTATTAATAGTATAAGATGCAGACATAATCTTCTGTCCAAATAGTATTAGTATAAACCTTTCTTCTCACTGAATTAAGAGAAAGTATCTGTATATCTATTCTAACTTTTTTGTATATACAGATACAAAATGGTCATTCATTTGTATCCCTTTTTTTGTTTAATTTTGTTAAAGATGGGTATTCCATTGCCATTCAAATATTGTAAGTATGTGAATTCAGAAAAATAATCCAATATAGTCCAGTAGTCCATAATAGTAATGGGTTATCCATAGGACTGGCAAAGTCAAAAGTTGTTTACTTGAGTCTTTCACAGTTTAGCATATTAAAATGGCTTTACTTTTTATCCTTCATTTCCATAGTTTTCTGCTGGATGGTTAAGACCAAGATAAAGCAAGACCTATATTACAAGAAACGTAACTTTTGTATCTGATAAGGTCAATCATGTCCCCTCAGGATTTATCCTGTAACTTTGTCAGTGTCAACCATACAGATGAGTCACAGCTATTGCTTGACCAATTTGCTCTCTGTAAAAGCCTGAGAGAATATTTTCTTTCCATGTGACTCTCCTTAGGGACACTATACATCATCTATCATGTTGCTCTGGGCCCCATAATCTCCTTGATCAGAAAATTTGGGACATAACTGAGTTACAGTACATTACAGTACAGGTTCCCCTATGTCCTGAATCTTCACTGATCTTGAAACACCCTGGCCAAAATGTTGGCTGATCATGCAGCCCTTCTTTTGCTCTAACGTTTGGTCTGAAAACTTAGATTATTAATTCTCCAGAAGAGAAGCTTATTATTATTACTCTACAACATATCTCACTATCTGTCTGAATATCAAATATTTTAGGCATAACATGGAACAGGTATTTATGATGAAGTATTGATATATTAAACTTTAAGTCCCTACAGAGTATGGAGAAAAAATTTTAAAAATAAAAACATTATTTTAAAATATGAATAAACAATTGTATATTTTTACACAGAAATTTAGAAATTTAACCATACACAGCATTGTAGCAGGACAGTCCTGTAACATTTTTCTTCTTGTCTCTTTTTTCATTTATTACCCTTTTTTTAAACAAACATTTACTTGAAAGACAGTATGGCAATAATTGGTATGTCATGACAAGCAGTACACATTTAGAAGACCAGAATGACAGGCATTCCTAGCATGATGCTATTATTACACATTGCTATTTTCAGTGCAGTTGCTCATTTCACAGGTATCAGTATATATAGTTAGTCAGTTTGAGAATCCTGCCAATTTAATGCTAGTTTCAAAAAACTGCTGATGTTTCTTGGGATCATTGCCTTACCCATCTTTTGTGACATAACAGGGGCAAAGCCATAATTTCTTCTTTAGATATGCCCAGCAATTATGCATTTATTGTTATCATTTTTTCACCTGAAAGGTTGTTTGTAATCTGATTCTATATCCACCTGGAGTTGTTTCTTTACTTCAGATGTAATCATTTCAGACATTTCAGGTGTATGATTTCTAATTTTTTCTATGCTCCTGGACTTGTTTTGGGTTGGCTGAGGGCCTTAGATTACATTTTGCTCCTCATCTTGACATTTTCTATTTCAGAAAAAAACACTATTTTTGGTTGTGTGATAATGCTTGGAACATTTTGACAGTACATACCTATATCACTATTATCAATGCTACTGTAGGATGAGTTTATTCTTTAGGGATAACTTTGGAATTCTGGAGTCTTGGTTTGTGTCTTCCTGACATCTTGCCTTCCTGAGCAGTTGAGAGTGGGATTTTCTGATTTCCTAGCACATGGAGCCATGTTTTCTATCCTTTGACTGTCAACCTATCAATTGCTTTTTGAGTTAAATATGTTTCCTGTATACAGTATTGTGTTGGACTTTGTTCTTCATCCATTCTGCTGTCTATTTATTTTAATTGGTGAATTTAGGCCAATTATATTGTGCTTGACACTGCTCTCCAACTTTACGTGTAGGACTTCAGTGAAGTTGTTACTTCAGATCTTCCCAATATTGTTACCCAAAGGAGAATAAATGGTTTTAAAAGATATGGCGTACTAGTTACAGTAGCGTAATTAGCAATGATAAGAATATCTCATAAAACTTAGATATTGACACACTTTGGTAACTATTGTTGTTTTTCTTTAGACAATAGCAGCCAAGTCCGTAGTTATACTCCAAAAAAATCATAAGTTAGGATTTTATTTGCAAAAATTACCTTGTTCTCTTCTGTCCAGGCCAATTGGGCACCTTCCAGTTCTTCACTTCCTGTAGGGTGATGGGCCAGACCCAGGTACTCCTGTGGCCAAACTGGTCACCCAGAATTGTGAACACTGTGGTGCTCAACCCCAGTCCTCTGGCAGACCTGATGATAGCCATTGTTTCTGGGATGAGATGAAATCTTAGGGTTGTTTTAATTTCTAGAATGAGCAATAATGTAGAACATGTTTTCATATACTTCTTTGTCTTTTGTATTTCTTCATTTGAGAACTGCCCAGTCATCTCGGATGCTCCTTTCTCCTTTAGTCTTTAAAATCATTTGTAAAAATTTGTTTATTTGTTTTGGCTTTCATCAAAAATTTGCTTTATTCGGTTTGCTCCAAGGCTAGATTCCATAGTAGGAATCACAAACATTATTTTGAGTGGCTCATAAGCCTAACCATACAACCTGAAAAAATATTAAATGCTACACAAGTTGCAAAAAAAAACTCTTCTGGAGTTCACGGACATGATAGCAAGTGGGAAGATGAGTGCAACAGGTCTTACCATTTAGCATAGGGCTTGGAACCTGCTCACTTCTACACAATTCTGGGACCCTTGTTACAAACCCTTCATAAGTCACTGCTGATTCCTCTGACAGGTGATGGCATTACACTTATCATCTTAGCCCCTACTCTTGCTGCATCTGTGAGACTCCTACTCCTACAGCACTGGCGTATGCTGTCAGGATGACCACTGTCTGTTTCGTATATATGGTCTTCTGGGCTTCAGCCAGTCCTGTGCCACATGTCTGGACTCCTCTTTCAGTTGATTGACAAACTCTTCTGCCAGGTCCAAGTCACTATGCTCAATGCAAGAGGAGCCATAAGAGAGTAACTTAAATGTGCCGATGTCCTCAGGGTAGAGTTCTGTTGGTGGCTTCATTTGCTTAGGTGGGAACAGTAGCGATGACTGTAAGTAGGCAAGGAAGTTCTGGTACAAGTTATTTATGGTTTCATTGATCATTGCCACCCTTTGGATTAGTTTCTGGGCAGCATAGAAACAGGCGCTATGGGGGGGTATATCTCAGTGGAATAAGCACTTCCCTGGGCCTGAGTTCAATCCCTGGTTCTGCCAAAAAAGAAAAAGAAAGAAAGAAAGAAAGAAAGAAAGAAAGAAAGAAAGAAAGAAAGAAAGAAAGAAAGAAGGAAAGAAGGAAAGAAAGAAAGAGAGAAAGAAAGAAAGAAAGAAAGAAAGAAAGAAAGAAAGAAAGAAAGAAAGAAAGAAAAAAAAAAGAAAGAAAAAAAGAAAGAAAAAAAAAAAGAGGCGCTATGGGTCTCTTCATAGTACTCTCCCAATGTCAGGCACTTTGGAGGGATATTGCAGTTAATGTTTGGGCAAATACATTGTCAGAGCAGCTGACTCTGATGGCCTCAACTGTACCACCTAAAGGGACAGTGGATGAACCTGCAGATGAGGTCTTCATGCTATATTTCAGTGTCTCCAGTGAATTCCAGAATTGGTGGGCTTTTCTGACATCATCCTCAGCAACTGCATGACTCTAAACAGCCTGCTTGATTCCTCTCAGCTAGGAATAGGCAGTGTTTATATCCAGAGTACTACTTCCTCTTGACTGAGACTGTGAAACCCTAGTTCTTGCTCAGAGAGTTTCTCAGACAAGTTCTGCTCAAATTCATACTTCGGCTCTTGTTCTTATATACCAAGGACACCTCATAAGTGATCAGGTGGGTGGCTGCCTGTCGGCAAAGCTGTGTTCTCATCTCATTCACCATGGCATCTCTGACTTCTTCTACCTTTCTGTCCTGCTCAGCCTATATTTCACTTCTATGATGTTCTAGTGCTTTCAGCACCACAGAGCCAAATGCCCACTTTTCTTCCAGCTTTGTTTTTCCAAGGCCAATGCAATGTGCTACTTCTCCATGGCTTTCTGTTCTGCCAGCCTCTGTTCAGCTGGTCAGTGCAGCAATGTGCATGAGCAATCGGGGAGTTCAGGTCAACCGTAGATAGCTTCTCAGGTAGGTCAGTCACACTCATCCCTTTCCACCCAGGCAGGAGCTCTGGAGTGACACTGCCCAGTTCTCACTTAAAGTCATCTCAAGCTTGTACCACCAGCTCATGACACTGAGATGCAACTTTAGCCTCATGCTGAGCTGCCTGGAACTTTTAGACCACTGGTTTTTTGTTTGTTTGCTTGTTTGTTTTCAGAGCCAGGGATTGAACTCAGGCCCTTGTGCTTTCCAGGGAAGTGCTTATTCCACTGAGCCATCTCCCCAGACCCTGCTTTTGACCACATTGTCTGGGTCAAGTATTATGTTGTGAAGTTCCCTCTCTGCAGCAGTTATATGAGGTTTGGCCTCAGAAGCCTCTATTTTCTTTGCATTTTCAATAACATTTTTCATCATCTCAAACTCTTCTATGGCTGTGAGAAGGACTTTGACAGCTTCATCCACAGCCTTCCTATGTTCCTTCGAGGCACCTTCCACCACGTTCCACTGAGTGGGCTTCTTCCCACCTGAAATCTTGTCCATGGCTGCTTTCAGTATGCCAGAGTGGGCACTGACAGCCTGGACTGCAGAGCTCTGGGCTGCAGTGGCCCGCAGAGTGGTGGAGGCAGCTTGGCTCAGGGCATCGTTAAGCTCTTAGTTACAGACTCAATCAAAACCTGCTCTTGTTTTTCCTGCTGAGCAAGATGAGCTGAAACTTCCTCAGGTGGTCATTCCCTTATACAAGATGAGGATGCTTCCTCTGAAGTTACAGGTGTGGGTTTTCCTCCACCAATTTCAGGGCGATCAGTTTTTACAGACTCCTTGTACTGAACCACCGGGGCTGGGACTGAAAGTGTATCACCTGCTGATGAAGCTGAAATGTCTTCCTTCTGTTTTTTGGAGTCATGAGGCAGGGTGTATAGATTCTTTCATTACCTTGATACACTAGAGATTTTTAGTGAACTGGACCGAATCGACTTCTTTGGTGATTGAACATTATGAGGTACAGAACCAAGGAGTTTGTCAGGATAAAGTATAGTTTTCTCTACACTTTCCCAGAAATAGAAATCCCATTTGGCAATTAGAATTGTGCCACCAACACCCCCAACAAATAAAAGGCCAGCTCCAACAATTTTGCCAGCAGTCACCCCAGAACACCTGAAGTACAGTATCTACGGCATGGTGGCAATGGATGGAGAATAAACCTCTCACAGAGACAACTCTGCGCTGCAGCGGTCACACCAGACAATTGGCAGGCGTGTGCTACCTCGACGGAATGAACAGCATTGCTGGCATCTGCGGGAACAGACGTGGCCGGCATGAATGAAGGACAATGTATGTCTTAGGCCTTAAATTTGGATGGTCTAATCTTTTTAAGTTCTTTATCATTTCTAATTATGAGTTAGCTGGCGACAATTTTTTTTCCACTCTGTGGCTTATCTTTTCACTATCTTGATGATCTTTTGATGATGAAAAGCTTTATAAACTTAATTAATTAATTTATTTATTTTATACAAAAATAAGAGCAAATAACAAGAACCAGATGAAAAACAAAGCACCTTGAAAAATAATAATGGTAAGGGCCAGGGAGATGGCTCAGAGGAATAATTGTTTGCCTGAGAACATTTGAGAATTTAGAGTAATTGTTTTGGGTGGGTGACCTTAACCATCTGCCATATTGCAATAAAATTATGAATTAAAGAATTTAAATGTGTGAACTTTTTCAAAAAATTAAGGCATGGGCATGGGAAACACTGATGAGAACTGGGAAGACCCTAAAAAAAGGGCTCATAAGGTGTGTATTGTTAGAGCATTAAGTAGAACAATATTGAACCTTATTAATCAGCCAGTATGGAATTGCTGATGCCGACTAAGTAACTCTAATCCATGTAAGTATGTAATAGCAATTGGACACATGGAAATTACATATGCAGGGTTGGGATAAATATTTGCTTGTCATGTGTTAGAATTTTAGTTGAAGCTACAGAATCATAAATACTGAATGTTGTATTTTAAAAGACGGTGCCAAAAGAAACAATGAGAAGACCTAATGAATATAGAATCTGAGGTCTCACTGAGAATAGTCTCTCTCCAAGTGAGCCCTGAGCCTCAGAAGTATCTCACATTTATTGAGGGGTAAAAGCAGTCTAAGGAATGTGCATAATTACTTAAGTGGACACAAACTATCTCTACTGACTTCCACCATTTGCCTTACACTACCTCTATACAAATGCTAGCTGATAACATCCTAGCAAGGGATCAAAGAACTGGGCTCCAGGAGAAGCTGTTGTCTGCAGCCTTGAATCCCAGTTTGCCAGGGAATTTACAAGTGCTAGACAGCGGCTCTCCCTGGGCTCTGTATATTGCTCCCTGCTTTCTTGAGACATTAGAATTTTGTCTCAGCTATAGATCTATATTTCTATAATTGAAAGTATGGGAATTCAAAGAGTAAAGACAAATTAACAGTAAGTGTTACAGAGCAATAAAAATAGCAAGAAAACATAGAATATACAAAGTAACATGAACAATGCATTTGTGTATGTTGTAAATATGAAGTTGTGTTTTGGGAAACATACAATTTTCAGATGTCAAAAGTGAAATGAGGGGCTTGGGAGATGGCTCAGTGGAATAAGTGCTTCCCTGGCAAGCACAAGGCCCTGAGTTCCATCCCCCATTCCTCCAATAAAAAAGGAATGAAAGTAAAAGTGTAGAAAATTTAGCAATTGACACATTTAAAATAATATTTAATATGCAACAAGCACTCTGTCCTGTCACATTTTAAGATCTATCTATATCTGTATACTCATCTTTGCATCATTCATGACATAAGACACATAATGGTGAAGTGTATCAGCCCAAGCCCACATGACAAAGCAGCTGCAGATGTGAGATCCAAAGCCGGCAGTGAGCCTGCAGAATCCCCACCTGCACTTGTCTAACTGCTTTATATTCTACTGTGGGTTGTTGGGCATTTTTTCCTCAAATAAAGTAAGGAATAAAATTTGGATTGAAAACTAGTGATAATGGTAAATGGAGCATGAAAACAACAAGCACAGAATATGTACTTTAGTTTAAAGACAAAGAAAATCTTCATTCTTGGGTATAAGCAGTGGTAAGGTAATGTTCAGGGTTTTCTTTTAACCTTATTTGATTTTAGAATATAATACATATAGATGCAATCATAAAGAGAAAGGAAAAAAGGTGAGTTAAATATTGTAGAACACCCATGACTTGCAATGGATAGCATTAAAGAGTCCTGAATACTTTCTTAGTCAGTTCATTGCAATGTGAGTCACTTTGTTTACTGAGTAATGGAGAGCATCACAATTAGCAGACAGATTCCTCTGCCTTCAGAGCTTGTGTTGCTGTACCTGCATCGGGGAGCAGGAAAGTCCTAGCAGGGAGAATGAAGATCTTTACATGTTCGATAGGGGGACAAAGAGGAGATAGAAACACTTGAACTCAATAAAATAAGTATTTTATTTATATTTTTCTGAAATGGCAAGAAAATATACATCAAGAAGTTAAGGCTAAAGTTGATGAAATTTGTATAAAGAATTGGTAAGGTTCATTTCTTTGCTGTCTTTGTTTTCCACTTTTCTGATTCTTCATTTTATTTTTTTAAGAATTTTATTGAGAAACAAATAGCAATGAGACAGTTTCAAAACTTATTAGTAATTATGTCAAATATGTGATGATAGGTTAAATGTTTACATTGCATTGCATTTAAAATGTTATGAAAATAGTACTGTATTCATTTATTTTTAGTAGCAAATAAGGTTTTCAAGGAAGCATTCTTATAAAATTATCAAATAGAGACAGATGAGACTTCATGCTATTTCCTTGTTGTTTGAATTTAAACATTTGTTGTTAGTACCAAGAACATTTGTCTATCTCCATATTTTAGACACATCCCTGGGTTTTGCGTACCTCGTGGCAGAGATGATTCTCACATACTTAAACCATTTACATTCTGCATTAAGCTACCTAAGCTGCGGAGGACAAAGTGAAGGAAAGGAAGAAGGACATTAAATTGCTCCATGAAAGATCCCACATGCTCTTCTCTATTGCTTCCCCTCAGCCACTAATAGTAACATTTTCTGTATAAGATGTGTGAACAAGCACATTAGTAAGACAGGTGATGTATCAGTACAATATTTAGGAAGTGTTGCCTTGAGCAACTGGGTCTATGTCATACATATATGTGTGTGTGTGTGTGTGTGTGTAATTTTCTTATTAATGTCTGAAACTCTTATCAGAGTCTATTATCCACTTCAATAAATTAAGTAAATATTATAATTTAATTTTTCCTACATATGAAAATCAAAAACTTATTTGATTAATGGTGCATCTGCAATCACTGCATCGTTTATTGAGTTTCATGTAAAAGTAGGTGCTGGATCACAAGTGACACAGTGCTGAGTTCACTCCATCACGGATCTCTGTGGGGTGGAGACAACAGCATTCCTGGCACTGAAATCTCAGTGATCCGATTCATTTTACATTGCATTCTTACACAGTTACGATTTGCAAAAATGATGATTAAAAAGCAGCATGTTAGCAACTTCTTTACTTGCTTTCTACTCCTTTTTTAACTATCTTTTATCCTCATTTATTGTCAATGTTTTCAAAACTCAAATCAAAGCAAACACTTCATCTACTTGTTTTCATTCTCACACACAAAACTGTTCTAGAAATTTTTATCTTGACTCCAATCATCTAGGATTAACATACCAAAATCTGTAAACAATTTTTCATGAAATATAGTTTGAAAAACAGCTAATAACGAATTCAGTGTTCCTCAGAGAGGAAAATGATCCTATACAAACTACATTACTATGCATAGTGCTTTGGGGTAAAAAATCTTTTCATCCCAGTTTCATTAAGAAAGCTCACTAGCTAAATGCAATGATAACAAAGAGTCACTGCTTCTATATTAAATAAATTTAAGTCCATGTTAATGTTAGTATATGTAAAATATGAATGTTAAAGTTTAACACGGGACAGAAGCTAATCATTATGGAAACAAAATAACCAAATATCAACTGCTGCAAGGCTCTGTGTAAATAGATATTCCTCCATAATGAGGGATTTGCAAAATTTATTTGGGAAATGTGAGTTGGAGTTTATGAATAATAATTATACAGTGGATCAAGTTTCTTGGTTGTGGCCTTAAAAATCTGAATGTAAAGTGGAAACAAAATAACAACAAAGGGAAAAACAAAATCATAGTTTCATGCTGATCTGCATTTCTCTGGAACACTGAACACTACAGAGAGCAGGGATTCGCTGCCAGTGAACTTGCAGGAGGCGATGCATTCTGATCTCTAGCGCCTCCACTGCTTTCTTCTCTTAACATGTCTGAATTAATATCCTCTCTAATGCTGCTGCTACTTTAATTTTTACACATGCTTAACATTTTATTTCTTTGATATGAAATTCATTCTGCAAAAGGCTTATTTCTTGCTGAAAATCTTGCTCAGTTCAACTTATTAATATCTCTTGTCTGAAGCACTTAACAGGTTGCTGTCAGAGCTCTGCACAAGCCATTTGCTGTCTGACACCTAACCTCTGCACAACAGCTCCACAGCTTGGTTTGTAGAATGGATCGGTTCTTGTTATTCCCCTGCAAAAATCTTTTCAAGGATTTTCATTGATCTTAGAGGACCATTCATTATTTCAAACTATTTCTGAACTTGCCAGCTAAACTGCATCTCATGCTTCATTTCTTTTAAATTGGCATGCATATCTTTTTAGAATTTATAATTTTATATTATCTATTATATCTAAGCCAACATACTAGAAAGCAGAGCATCCAAAACTGTTTTACCATAATAATGGGTCAATATCATTGGGTATAAGGACTTTTTCCTTACCAGTTTATTGCCAGTAACAAGAATGTTACTGAATAAGAAATCTTTTTAACTAATTAATTTTGCATATTATACATCATTAAAATTTATATTTTCATTTCTACAGGGATTCATGAAGAGGGAATGCAACTTTTGGGTTTCACCTTATATAACCTTGTTTTAAACACTATCTCTCTCCTATACTTTTCCCTTATACATATCCTTTCTTCCATTTATTCTCTTAGGAAATCAAGTACTTCTCAACAGTGTGGAGACTGTCACAACAGGTTTGGGCCATTAGGGAAGTTCCATTAGCTAATGATAGAAAAATTGTGATAGGTTGTGAAAAGGTTGTTCTAATGTGGGCCAGGGTCCACTAGAAGCACAAGGTATAAACACTAAACAGCGTTTCATTACTGCACAATACTGTTGCTTACCATGATTAAACATGTTATATTTGAAATGCAATTTATTCTGTACAACTTATGATGACTTCAGAGTTCATTACTGAAGTGCAAATTTTAATGTCACATGTTTTTAAATGATTGCATTAAAATAAATGTTTATACTACCCAATCTGGATTGAAAGTAGAGCATTGAATCATGTCGTTGAAATGAACAGTGTTGTCAGTGGATAGCAGGGAAAAATAATTCCCTATTATTAGTAGAGAAGTCTGGCGCAAGGAGAAACAAAGGTCAAAGGCAAGTGGGATGCATTCATGGAAAAAATTGTTTGCATCTACGGTGTGTGTTTTTCTGCCTACTGCTCTGCATGTGTGCTAAGGTATATAAATTGGGAGCAACTGTATGTTAAGTGAATCCATTAGTGGATTTTTACATTTTCTTCTGAGCACTTACATTACCTCTGCTTGACTAAACTGTTCTGAAGGTGACAGGTTCACAATTTCTGGACAAGAAGAAAAGTTAGACCATCAAGTACTGATACAGCTCTGTAAAGCACATAGAAGTGCCATAGCCCCTACTATGCCCATAACCTTATACATAAAAATTGCATCTTAGTGTATAAAGAAAGTTATCAGAGTATGAGTTTTGAATCGCAATAATCTTTAATTATAGAACTTCTCACTTTAGTGTTTTCAACCAATATTTTTATGTCCAAATAGTTGATTTAAAATATCACTATGACCAGGCCAGGGAGATAGCTGAGTAGAATAAGCACTTGCCTGGCAAGTGTAGGGTCTGGAGTTCAATCCCTAATACCACAAAATATATATATAAAATTATGAAATACTATAGTTTATGCTGTACATATGAGAAAAATACTTTAAACAGAGGGGTTTAAGAAATTCTTCACTTTCACTTTTCAAAACATATATGCCCAACCCCTCAACTATAGATGACGTGGCTCAACAAAATCCTCCCCAGAAAACTTATGGGACCCATGATATAAATCTATCCCCATCATTTTAAGATCATACCACAAATATTGTTTGTAACTTCTTGGGATTCCTTCTGTAATTTCAAAATTTTCAAGTATTAAACTAGTTTATCATTATACTTAAAATTTATAGTCTCTAAAAAATTATGGCGTGCTCGCTTCGGCAGCACATATACTAAAATTGGAACGATACAGAGAAGATTAGCATGGCCCCTGCGCAAGGATGACACGCAAATTCGTGAAGCGTTCCATATTTTTAAGATGCCGGAGCAGCTAGTGAAAAAGTGAGAAAGGATCTCGTAAAAACAACAAGAATGCAGGAAAAAATAATCCATCACCTGCAGGATGACGCCAGAATGAACAATGTGAGAATAATTGGTATCAACGAGAATGAAGGAGTCAATACAAATGACATGAAAAGAATATGGGAAGAAATAATAGCAGAAAACCTCCC